>QRFJ01002292.1:66985-158058 GCA_006176705.1 Cocos nucifera
CCTATCATGGAATCCTGAGGTGTATGTTGTTCTTATTGACATGTTCTTGTAGAACTGGAATGGCATCAAAAAGATGGAATCCATCTTACCTCGGTGGTAGAGGTGCAGCCTATGACTAATCAGAAGAATCAAGTCCAAGAAGCCCATGGCCATGTGCAGTTTTGTGGTGTAAATGGATTATTTAGGGTATATAGTGTTTTGATACTATTCTAGGATTTACAGCGATGTGAGCTCGCAGATCGAACCTTGTATTACTCAGTGAGTATGACAGGAGGAGACTCGAGGGTTTGTCTTCTAGTGTTAGCTCTTTGTCCCCGTATTTTTCGGATCTGAGTTTCCGGGTGTGGGCTTGCAGATGAGGGAAGCTTGTGAGATTCTCTTTGAGCTAGTAGTAGACGTTAGCACCAGGGGGTGCTTTCTGGATGTTCATTGTTTCTTGATATTGGGGATTGGTTGCCTTGTTGGTACAGATATTTTTTTTTTATTTTTATTTTTTTTTATTTTTTTATTTTTTATATTTGTTTGTTATCTGTTGTTTTTGTATATTTTGATCGTAGTTGACTTCATAGTTTTTACTGGATATTAGATTATTATTTTTTTTATTTTTGTTATTGTGTTTTGGGTTTTGTTAGCTTGTCTTTATTTTTATTTGATCTATGTACGTGATGACTGTTGTGTGATTATTCTTGTTGTCTTGATGTATTTTTTGTTAGTTATTTTTTGTATTTATTTTATTTTGTTTATATTTTGATCTTGTAGTTTTTTTTTTGTTTTGAGTTGTGTCGTTTGTTTGTAGGTGTTTTATTATTGTGTTTTTTGGTTGTATTTTTGTTTTGATGATTATGAATTTGTTTTGTGATTTTGTTTCATTTTTGTTGTTTTATTGAGTTTGATTGATTAAGTTTTGTATTTTCATATTTTGAGGTTTTTGGCTGATTAGTAGTAGGATTTAATGTTTTCTATCGATGGGTGTTCTATGATTGTGTGGGGGTGCCTGCGTTCGTCGTTTTATTATCATTATTATTTCTGGCTGATGTTCTGATTTTGTTTAATGTTTTATTTATGATACTTATTAGTATTTTTTTTTATTATTTTTTGATTAGTTTCTATTGGATTGGGCTTGGATATCTTGTTCTGGTGGTTGATTGATCGGTTGTTAGATGGGTGAGTGTTTTGAGCTATAGTTGTTAGTGTACTGGTTTGTAGCTGATTTGTGTGGGTGAGTTTGGATTTAGGTTGATTAGTCTGTATATTTGGTTGTTGGTAGTTGTAGATGATCGCTGATTTTTTGGGGCTCTTGATGCGTTTTTTTTGAGTTATGCATTTTCGGTTACTCTGTTTATGCAGTTGTCTAGGTGGTTTCAGTATATTGGTTAGTATTTGTTTGTATTGTGTGGTTTAGTATTTTTGATTAGTTGTCTTCAATTATAGATGGGCTTTGGTATTGTTTTGTCGGTTAGTGGTTAGTTGCACCGTCATGTTTTTGGATTGGTTGTTGGTGGAGGTTGGGTATTTTTGGGATTGGTGAGATATCATTGTCTTTCTTATGGTGGGTCTGCCTTCTAGGAGTGGTCATTTTGGCTGGTAGTATGATTTGGTCAGTTTGGTGATGATTATCTCTGGACAGGTTCTATGCTATATCTGTTGTTGAGGGTGATGAGTGTTGGTGGGCTGCATTTCTATATATTGGGTTACTACAGAGGAGTGTAGAGTTGATGTGTATTTATTTATATTTAGTGGTATTTATTATATATTTGACTTTGTTGATTTTTTATAGTTCTGGTAATGTGTGATCATTATTGTCATTCATTTTTTGGTTAGAGTTCTATGTTTGGTCATACTTAGGTTGTTTCATGCTTGATAGAGGGTTTTGATGTGGCCGAGTTGTTACATGTTTGGTCGAATGTTCTGTGGTTTGTGCCATGAGTATCAGGTGTGTTGTTGGTATGGTGTTTGGTGGCGTTTATATTCTTCACTTGATTTGTTGATGTGGGCGTGATCCATATTATCTTATTTGTGATAGACTTGCGTAGAGGTTGTAGTCACTGTCGGGAGTTGGAGGTGATTTGTTTGAGGATATTCTGAGAGTGTGAGCATGTGATTTTAGATGGATACCGTTGGGTCATTCTCAGCTGTTCGACAGTTATATATCAGAAAGAAGTTCTGACTTACCTGATCGATTAGTAGTTATTTCGCCATATATGTCCGAGTTTATGATATAGGATTGTGATTACACATTATTATAGGTTTATATGAGGTTCTATACTAGCTTATATACTTAGAACTGAAGTCCTAACGTGGGTCACACAAACAGGGTGAATCCTGGTGATCATCAAATTGAACTGATCTAGTTCAAACTTATACTGAATGAGATTCAATTAGGTTCAAGAAAATCATGCTAGCACTGCGATTGAACCTAACGTTCTTTCTTTGCTATCATAAATAAGTTGTCCTGTTCTGAAGACCAAAGCAGTTGGCTCAAATCAGAGGTCCTTCATATGGTCTGGAGGTTGTCCAAGTCAGAAAAGGTGTCTTATTTGTAAGACATTACTGTGCCATTTTGGTCACCTGCCATGTTCTTGTTCTTTGACTTTGGTCAAAAGTCACCTTTGGTGGTCAAAACGTTGACCATTGATACTTGACTTTTGACCACATGTCATGCACCTATTGGAGAGCTGGTGGGGCCTGTCCCCCTACAGAACCTGGCAAACGAGAAGGGCGCATGCCACCCTAGGCGTGTGCCCAAGTTGGAGGTGCCTAGGAGTCCTTGTTGAACAAGGACTCCATCTCCTTTTTGAATTCCAATTAGAGTTCTTCTAAGAACCAACTTTGACTGGTCTTAGGTGCCCTCTAAGTAGGAATCCAGGGATCTTTATTCCCACCAAATCAAGATTTAGATCTGATTTCACAAAAGGGTTGTATTGGTTGGGAAGAAGAGGAAGTTGATCATAGCTAGTCTATAAATAAGACCCTGTATCCAACTCAGATAAAAGAGATATGATGAGATCATAGTTTCCCCATGCCCCAAGGCTGCCTCTCCCCTCCCTCTCCATGCCAAACCACCTTCTCCCTTTGCTCTCCACATCCAAAAGGAGTTTCGGACCTTGGTTGGTGCGATTCAATCAAAGAAAGGCGATTTCAAAAGTAAGAAGGCTGCGCTGCTGCAAAGGAATGACTGCTCATCTTCAAAAAGAGTTTCGAAGATCCTCCAGATCAGATCCA
Organism: Cocos nucifera; assembly: GCA_006176705.1. Lineage (NCBI taxonomy): Eukaryota > Viridiplantae > Streptophyta > Magnoliopsida > Arecales > Arecaceae > Cocos > Cocos nucifera. Next base: position 70,208 of record QRFJ01002292.1, read on the forward strand.
GATCTAATTTTTGGAGGCATGAATAGAGAAGAAGAGGATCTCTAGATCCAACCCGAAGTAATACCAGTAGAGGCAGGCGCTTGCCTGGCTAAGATTCAGAACCTTCCGCTGCAAATAGGATCATCAACAGGGTAATAGGATTACCCAGATCAGGTAAATTAAATTTGATTTAATTTATCTTTTAATTTTATTTATTAATTAATAAGAATCAGATCTGAAATAATATCAAATTTGATTGGGAATCAAGAAATTTTTTTTGAAATATATCTCTTGATCTGATCAGATCTGAACGAACCTGGACCAGAAAATCAGGATTTCTCTGCATAGAGATCCTCTTCTTCTCTATCACATCTTCAAAAATCAGATCTGGATCTGATCTGGAGGATCTTCAAATATCCTTTTGAAGATCAGCAGTCGTCCTTTGCAGTAATGCAACCTTCTAGCTTTCACTCGCCTTTCTTTGATCTGGATCGAACCAACCAAGCTCCAAAACTCTTTGGACGTAGAGAGGAGAGGAGAAGTGATTTTGTAAGGAGGAAGAGGAAGAGGAGCTTGGGGCAGGGTTAATCTATGATTAGTTATCGGCAGGGTCTTTATGGACATTATAATGGTGATCTACTTATTCGCTCTCCCTTCTATCGAGGCATACGAGCTAGTACTAGACTACATTCCCTCTTTGTTAGGAGAACACCTAAATAAAACTTTTTCTTAGACCAGCATGACTAGTACATTATCAGGATCCTGCGCTCGGAAAGATTGAGAGTCCCCTGGATTCCTCCTTAGGAGCGCCTAAAGATAGTCAAAGTGGTCTTAGGAGAACTCTAATAGAATCCCAAAAGGAGATGGAAGTCCTTACCACAGGGACTCCAGGCGCCTCCACTTGGGCACACGCAAGGGTGCGTGCGCCCTCTTCCTTGCTTAGTTCTGGTAGGGTAGGCCCCCACCAGCTCTCCAATAGGTGCATGACATATAGTCAAAAGTCAAAGTGTCAGTGGTCAACATTTGACCAGTTAAAGATAGACTTTTGACCAAAGTCAAAGAACAAGAAATGGTAGGTGATCAAAAATGGTAGGTAATGTCTTATAAAATAAGACAACCTTTTCTGACTTGGACAACCTCCAGTCAGACCATATGAAGGCCTCTGATTGAGCACAAACTCCTTTGGCTTAGTCAGGACAACTTATTTATAATAGTAAAAGAAGAACATTAGGTTCAATCGAGTGCTAGCACGATTTTCTTGAACTTAATTGAATCTCATTCAGATCAATTGAACTAGATCAGTTTAATTGATGATCACCAGATTCAAACCCTTGTTTATGTAACCCAGTTAGGTTCGGTTCTATATGGTAATGGGATATGTCATAATTTCTATCATCGACATCATCGAAACTCCTTTCGATGGATCAGAACTCTTCTGATTCGAACAGCTAGAATGATCGATCATCTAAATCATTCTAATTGCTCCCAAAATCCACCAGTGACATCTAGCAGTATATGGTGGCAACCCATCAGAGCTAAATGCGAACCTCTTGATGCAGCTACCTATGTGATTAAGTCCTTCTATCTTGAGCCCCGATCAGATTAGGGTTAAGGTAAACTTGTCAAACCCTAGTTTCTATCATATGATGTAATCATTCGATTTGAGTCCGATGTGAAAATCTAAATAGAAACTCTTTCTATTATTTCACTCTGCCATAGCCATGGACTTCTGGATTTGATTCTCATGATTATCATAGGGCTGCTCCTCTACCACCGAGGTAGATAGATTCTATCTTGATGCCATCCAGTTCCTACAATGAACATGCTATAGCCAACATATACCTCAGAATTCTATATGGCTAGGAGACCAAGTAATGGTGTAGTCAAACTATAACACCCTCAAGGTGAACTGCCGATGCACCTTAGGTCAAAGAACCAGACACACTACTGCAGCATTGAGTTAGTCATTGATGAGAAGGTAGACTCCCTAATGACTACTCAAGATGGTCACGCTCAGTGCCCTCGTTCTCTAGCGAGTATCTGTGCTCTCGCTCCGATATCTCCACACCGTAGACTCAAGACTCATTTACTAAAGAGAAGCGATTGTACACCAATCTTTTGGATCAATCACCATCCTCGTGATGATCCTATGGTCGGGAGCATTTTATGAGTTAACAATGATTATTCATGTCTTAAATTTTCAACTCTTGAAAATATGAATTATCATTATCATTAACTCAAAGGATGTATCACAGACACTTAATACACATATGTGATATAAAATAACCCATTTTATTTATTATAATCATAATTATAATTTTGTCCCTAGAAGTGTATTAGAAGTGTCAGCCAATTCTGGCTTCTAAGGCATATATATCTAACAATACAGAGGAATGGCATCTGATGGCATCACTCCGATCTTTGCGGTAAATTTTTTATACCAGAATGCCTCCTTCGCAGCTTCTGATGCAGCGATGTATTTTGCTTCCATGATGGAATCTACTATCACTATCTACTTGAAACTCTTTCAACTGACAGCACCACCATTACACACAAACAGACTCCCAGATGTCGACTTTCGATCATCTATATCGGACATAAAATTTGAATCTATATACCCCTGAACTTGGAGTTCTCTATTACCAAAAACCAACAACATATCCTTAGTTCTTTTCAAGTACTTAAGGATATATTTCATAGAAGTCCAGTGTTTTTCATCTGGATTCGATTGATATCTGCTCGTAACACTCACAGTATGGGCTATATCAGGTCGTGTATATAACACGGCATACATGAGGCTTTCTATTGCTGAAGTATAAGGGATCTTACTCATGCGTTCAATCTCCTCTGGTATGTTGGAACATATTTTCTTGGAGAGATGAATGCCATGTCTGAAGCATACCAATCCCCTCTTGGAGATTTCCATGCTAAACCACTTTAGCACTTCCTTTATGTATATCTTCTATGAAAGGCCTAGCTTCCTATTCGGTCTATCTCTATAGACCTTAATTTCTAGAATAAAGGATGCTTCTCCTAGATCTTTCATGGAGAATTCTTTAGATAGCCACATTTTAACTATGGTCAACATGGGAATATCATTCTCAATAAGAAGGATATCATCCACGTACAATATGAGGAAGACAATAGTACTCCCACTAATCTTTTTGAAAACACATGGTTCCTCCTTATTTTTGATGAAATCAAATAATTTGATTACATCATTAAAATGAGTATTCTAGCTCCGAGATGCTTGCTTAAGTCCATATATGAATCTTTGCAGCTTGCATACTTTGTGATCAGCATCACTGGATGTGAAACCTAATGACTGTTCCATATAGATATCTTTCTCAAGGTATCCATTTAAGAACGTCATTTTTACGTCCATTTACCATATTTCATAATCAAAATAAGCTGCAACAGCAAGCAATGTGTGGATGAATTTTAGCATAACTACTAACGAAAAGATATTCTGATAGTCAATGCCTTCGTGCTGACTATAATCTTTTTCCACTAATCTAGCTTTAAATATCTCTACATTCCCATCTGCACCAATTTTTCTCTTGTAGATCCATTTACACCCAATAGGTATTATACCTTTTGGTGGATCTACTAAGGTCCAAATTTGGTTTGAGTGCATCGAGTCAATTTCTGGCTTCATTGTCTCTAACCATTTCTTGGAGTCGATATCTAATATCGTCTCATCATAGGTTTTGGGATCACTATGAACCCTATTACTTATGAGGAATATTTCCTCTAGCTCCTCTAAAATAGTACCTAAGTACCTCTCAGGAGGATGAAAAATTCTTTCCGATCTATGAGGTGGAGAAGGTAGTGACTGTATTGGCTCAACCTGATTTGGTTCCATAGGGTCCTTAGCTCATTGCTCCTGTGAGACTTTCTCCTCAAGCTTGATCTACTTTTCAATGCCGCTATCTTGAATAAACTATTTTTTAAGAAAGATGGTATACCGACTCACAATCATATTATGGTCATCTGGAATGTAGAAATAATATCCTAATGACTCTTTAGGATATCCTATGAATCGAGCTCTAAAGGACCTATAGTCTAAGGTGATCTCGTTAAATCCTAATTTTCGTCATATGAATTAATCATTCGATTCAAGTCTAATATGAAAACTCTAATAGAAACTCTTTCTATTATTTTACCTTGCCATGGCCATGGACTTATGGACTTGATTCTCATGATCATCATAGTGCTACTCCTCATCTACTGAGATAGATAGATCTCCTATCGGTGCAATCCAATTTCTACAATGAACATGCTATAGCCAACATATACCTCAGGGTTTCGAATGACTAGAAAACTGAGTTATGGTGTAGTCAAACTATAACACCCTCAAGGTAAATTGTCGATGCACCTCAGGTCAAAGAATCAGACACACCACTGCAGCTTCAAGCCAGTCATCAATAAGAAGGTAGACTTTCTCATGACTGCTCAAGGTGGTCATGCTCAGTGCCCTCGTTCTCTAACGAGTATCTATACTCTCACTTCGATGTCTCTACACCATAGACTCAAGACTCATTTATCCTAAAGAAGCAATCATACATCAACCTTATGGATCAATCACCATCTTCATGGTGATCCTACGATCGGGAATATTTATGAGTTAATAATGAAAATTCATCTCTTAAATTTTCAACTCTTGAAAATATGAACAATCATCACCATTAACTTAAGGGATGTATCACAGATACTTTCAAATACACACCGTAATAGAAAATAACCTAATTTATTATTTATAGTCAAAATTATAATTTTGCCCTTAGATGTGTATTATAAGTGTCAGCCAATTCTGGCTTCTAGGGCACATATATCTAACAAGATTTAGTACTTAAAGATTGTTATTATGTGCCTGCTGCAAGCAGAAATTTAATTTCTATTTCATGTTTAGCATAAGAAGGCTATGTAATTAGTTTTCTTAAGGATCATTGTAATATTCTTTATAAAAGAAATAAAATTGCAAGTGGTTTTCTTATTAATGGTCTCTACCAGTTACATATTAATGTATCTATCTTTAAAATCAAGCAAAATATGAATGCCATAAGATCAAAATGACCCAGGGATAGTCCAAATGATAGGTATCTATAGCACCTATGGCTAGGTCATATAGCAGAAGATAGGATTAACAAATTAGAGAAAATTGGGCTATTGAGTTCGTTGACTTTCGAGTCATATCCAATTTATGAATTATGTCTTCATGGCAAAATTACTAAGCTTCTTTTTGTAGGACATTGGGAAAGGGCTACGGAACTACTTACCCTAGTACATACTGATGTGTACGACCCATTTGATATGCTGGCTAGAGGCAACTTTGTCTACTTCATAATCTTTATCGATGACTTATCTCGGTATGGGTATGTGTATCTTATAAGACACAAGTCTGAAGTCTTTGAAAAGTTTAAAAAATTTAGATATGTAGTTGAAAAGCAAACTGAAAAATTCATTAAGATTCTTCGATCAGATCGAGGAGGTGAATATCTTAGTCAAAAATTTCTGGACTATCTCAAGCAAAATGGTATAGTTACTCAATGGACTCCACTTGAAATACCTCAACTCAATGAGGTTTCAGAATGGAGAAACTGGATCCTATTAGATATGGTACGATCCATGATGAGCTTCACAGATCTTCTTGATTTTTTTTAAGGATATAGTCTGTTAACTACTATATATTTACTGAATAGGATTCTCTCTAAAATCATTCCTACCACACCGTATAAGATATGGCACGGTAAGAAATCAAGTCTGAGTCATCTCAGAATTTAGAATTGTCTGGCTCAAGTCAAAAGATAATAAGCAGATAAGTTAGACTATAGATCCTTTAGAGCTCGATTCATAGGATATCCTAAAGAGTCATTAGGATATTATTTCTACATTTTAGAAGACCACAATATGATTATGAGTCGGCATGCCATCTTTCTTAAAAAATAGTGTATTTAAGATGGTGGCATTGAAAAGCAGATCAAGCTCGAGGAAAAAGTCTCACAAGAGCAATGAGCTAAGGATCCTATGAAATCAAATCAAGTTGAGCCAATACAATCACTACCTCCATCTCGTAGATCGAAAAGGATTTTTCGTCTCCTGAGAGGTACTTAGGTACTGATAAGTACCATAAATTTACCAATAAAAGTATTAATTTATTAATTAATTGATATTAATTTTTTAAAATTAATGATCAATTTATATATAATTTTTAAGAAATTCATATTTTTATAAATTAAAAAATTAATTAAAAAATAATAAAAATTAAAAAATAAAATTTTATAATAAATGAAAAGAGCTCATTTTTTTTGATCATAATGAAATAAGTTTGGAGCAAAACGAAGCTAAAACAGAAAAGATATGAATTTCTAAAGAAATAAAATAAAAAATTTAAATGAAAAAATAACATATGGCTCAAACGGCTCAAGCCACCACGCCGCAGCAGTCGGTGCGTCCAAACAAGTCAAGCCAAGCCGACCAAGCAGGTGCACCAAGCCATCCATGCTAGCTGACTCAAGCTCAGAAGCCATCAGTCGGTGTACAACATAGATGTGGACCGCCAGCTCGGCAAACACTGGCGAATCAGAGCTTGCCACGTGGTGGACCTAGACCCCTAAAGGGTTTACAGAAAATTCATCATGGCTCATAGGGCATTTTGGTCTTTTCATCTGTCAATAAAAGACACTGATTGGTTGCGGTGCACGATGTGGCCGATCCATGCGGACCATGGGAATAGTAAATGCACGATCATATGGTGGTGATTGTTTGCAGTCAAGATCGGACAGTCAAAGTTTTTTTTCGATTGCTGATTTCACCCGAATCACCATCGGATGGCAGTGCTTGATTCCAGCTTCGATTCGACGATCCAGAAGGCTCCCGACGGTGATCAAACTCTCAGGCGAATGATCAACGGTCTAAATTCCTCCATCAAGTGCGATCCAACGGTTAGAAATTAATCTAACTTGATCTGGGCCATTACACATCCATTTTTGGTATTTTTGGAAGCATCGGATCACCATCTAATGATCAGAATTAAAAGAACTCAACAGAGGTATTTTAATCCAAATTTCACTCGAATTTCTTTCTATTTTCATGATTAAAACAACCCTTAGTCCCACATTGCCTCCAAAAAAAAAAAAATCTAGCCTCCCTAGCTCTATAAAAAGGACCCAGGCATTCAGAAATCAACATCTCAGATCAAGGTGAAGCTTTATTATAGGGTGAAGCCTGGCTATGGGTTAATGGCTGCTTCAAAGCAATTGGTGCCCACAAGAAGAGCTGGGCTTCTACACTATCTTTCCACCAATGTCGATCCAAGATTAGAGATCACTCTATTTTATTTTCTTTTTATTTTATATATTTAAATTATGAACTTTTTAATGTAATATTTATTTTTATGCTCTTTAATTTCATGCTTTTTATTTTTATTGCAACTTAATTTTTTGCACTTTAAATTATTATTTTTTATTTTATTGCAAGTAGATGCTAAGATCTAACTAATAGATCTTAGTACTAAGTTTAAATTTTTGCATCTTTTAATTTTCACTTTTTATTTTTTGACTTTACTTTTGATTTCAAAACATTTTTCTTTTCTTTTTCTTTTAAAAAAAATCAAAAATTTCAAATCTAAAAACACTACCTTCCCTGTGGATTTGACTCGACTCACTACTATCTACGCATTTTTAATTATTTTAAGAAGTCAGATTAAACTGATAAACATGATGTCTTAACGATAACATCACATTCCTATCAAGTTTTTGGCACTATTATCGGAGATTATTTTTGATTTTTTATTTTAATTTTTTTGATTTATTTTAAATAAATTAAAAATAATTTCGATAAATGCACCAAGTTTTTGGCACCGTTGTCGGGGAAGGCATGGACATTAAATTTTTGATCTCTTTGATTTTTCTATAAATAAATTATAAATAAAATTTTTATTTTTTTAAATATTGCTTGCTAATTTTTTTATTATTTTATAGAAAAAGTGGTTAAAGAATCAAAAGAATCAGGGCAAGAAATAAATCATTCAATTTTGCTTGGTGAGATCAATCCTAACCATAGTCCTTTTCTTTTTATTTATTTATTTTATTTTTAAATTAAATTAAAAAAAATCCACTTAAATCTAATTAAAAAAAATCTCATGATAAGATTAGAAATCTTAACTATTTAGAGCATGCATCATATTAGTTTTATTTTTATTTTTATTTTTATTTTTTGGTGATTGCTGGAGGTAAGGTAAGCCTTTCAGAATTCAATTAGTTGCATGCATTTAGTTTAAATGGCATAGAACCTTTTGATTGAATTTTTTTTTTTGTGTATATTCATATTAAACCAAATTAAGGGCACAATCCAATTAAATAAGATAAGGTGGAGATTTGATCATCCTTTCTTGGCCCACGAACAACCAACCAGCATCCTACATTGACTTAAGCCTTTAATTTTAAAATCAATTAGACATCAGCCCTAGGAACTCGAGCTCAATAAGATAAGGAACCCTAAGGGTTGAACCAGATTAGGATTAGTCAATTTGACTGGTGACTAGGAAAGTGGTTCAGAGATGACTGGGCCCAAAGGAAGGTGGTTTCTAATTGGTTCCATTAGTTTACCTGATCAAGCATAATTTATGTCTAAGGCAAGCAACGGGGGGACTCCCACCGACCATATACTTACTTGGCCAGTTGATTGGTTGATCTTATACTTGGAGGGCTTGAAGATGACCTTGGCAATTAGGAGCTGTCTATATCTAGGATAACCCTTAGTCAGGATTGATTAACCAACTTGATTGCTAACCGACATCAAACCTAATTAAACTTAGTTCTTCTCTCTCTTCTTAGTTCTAGGACTCCTTAGGACCTGTTCTTGAGAACTCTTCTTTCTTTCTTCTCCTTTCTCCTCTAAAAATAAAATAAAATAAAAATTAAATTAAGCTAACTAAAAAAATATTAAAAATAATAATTAAATTAAATTAAAATAAAATTAATAAATAAAATAATTTAAAAAATTTAATTTTTAATATAATAAAATAATAATATATATATATATATATAATTCTAAAATATTCTAAAAAATTTTTGAACCATACATTAGGGTTACACTAATACATGCACAGTAGGAAATCGCTTTTTCTGATTTAGTTGAACTTAATTGAATGGTTGATTCACATTAAACCTAATAATCAAATGGCTAATCTGAACCTAATAGTTCAAAAATTAGATAAAGTTGACCTTCTTACTCAGAAATTAGATCAACTCCTAATCCTAGGTCAATAATCTTCTGCACAATTCACATCACCTTCTAATTATCAGGAGTTTTATTCTATTTGTGCTAGCCCAACCCATCACGTGAATAAATGTCCTATTGCTGCACAATTTCCATATTTTATCTAAGAACAAGTTCAAGCTGCTCAAGGTTACTCTAAATCGGTTAATGATCCATTTTCAAATTTATATAATCCAGATTGGAGCAACCATCATAATTTTTCTTGGACATCTCAATAGACTCAGGCTCAGACCCAAATTTTACCTATGCAAAATTATCAAAATAGATCCTAATACCAAAATTATGCCTATAACAGAGATCAGCCTAATAAGCCTTTCCAGCCACCATATCATAATCAACCCTCATACCCACCTCCTCAACAGACCAATTTAGCTGATGATAGATTTAACCAACTTCAATAATTGATTCTGACTCAACAGCAATCTATCGTTAAGCTAGAAGTTTAAATAGGATAATTAGTTGAGTCAAACACGAGGAGAGAACTAGATCAACTACCGAACCTACCAATTTCAAACAATCCATCTAATATCCACCAACCACTTGGACCAAATTCTCAATTTAATGTCTCAGTTAAGAATCTCCAATCTGAGAATACCAAAGTAATTCTTGAACTTAAAAGCTATAGGATTCTTATGGACCCATACCAAGACCAGGCGAGAGAGGCTAGTACTGATGCTAGCCAAAATAAAAATTTAGAGGAATAGATTAGTACTGAGACTAACCACATAGAAGAATCCGAGCCAGAAACTAGTACTAATGCTGGTTTCAGTTTAAATGAGATAGAAATAGGGAGAAAGAGAATAGATGATTTACCCAAACTTATAAACCTAATGTCCTATTCCCTTCAACCCAAGAATCCGATTCTTTTTACAAAAATCAAGAGGTATGTAATGAAATATCAATGGAGTTATTCAAGCAAGATTATATTAATTTACCTCTAGAATTAAAATCATCTGTAGTCACCATTTCAGCATCCATTGAATCAAACTTAACTCCTAATACAAAAACTCCATTCATGAGCATTTTAGAAAAACAAATAGGAAAAATTCTTAATAAACATGGGTTTGGGAATGGGATCATAAATTATGTTCCTAAAATTAATAGTGAATATATCAATAATGAGATTATAAATCAACTTTCTGAGATTGATAATCCAAAACTATTAAAATTTATCAATTCAATATTTGACACAAGATAGTAAGCTGCATTGTGTCTGGCTGAAGATGGTAAACTTAGCACTTATTGGAAGGCAACTCAATATTTAGTTTTTATCTAATTTATCTTTTTAGTTTATTTTTTTAGGATATTTGAATAAGTTGGAGAGAGAGCTTAAATTTTCAAAGACATGTGCTGGACCAAAAATATATTGAGTTAGGTGTATTCTTTCATGTTCTTTATTACACCCTTTATTTTTTCTTCTCCATTAAGGATAATGTTGATTAAGTTGAGGGAGAGAAAAATAAAAATTTTAAAATATTAAGTCCTTGAAAAAGCTAGTATTCAATATTTAGATACCTAATTATGCTTAAGAATCGAATTAAACTAAGCATTTTTAAAAGAAAATTGATACACAGATCAAAAAATCTATGAGTTATTGAGGAATCAAGTATTAAGAAAATTCAATAAAGAGTTAAGTCTAGAATATAATTTTTTTTTCTTAAAGTATTTCTAATTATTTCTACTAGCATCAAAGAAAAGTCTATTTTTTATAGGCTTGTGTAGGATAACTATATGTTTCTTCGTATAACAAATTTATTTTAATAAAATAGTTTTTAAATACTTCTTACTGAGTAATCGGGCCTCTTTGCCTAAGCAAGCATTGAGTTTTACATCAAAAGGTGGGAAGGGCAAAGAAGCTCGTTGTAAAGCTAGTCTTAACTCATAGTCTGTTTGATTCGAGCTAGTAAGCTCGAGGGGTATTCTATACCTAGTGCCCTAAAGCCAACTGGTTTGAAAGTCATTGGCCCAAGACTCGCTACATGGATCAAATAGAAAGCTTAAGAGATTAAGATACTTAATAGTGGTACAATGTTAAAAAAAAAAAGCATTGGTTTCCCACCAAGTAACCGAATTTCGTTGCCTAAGTAAGCAATGATATTCACATCAAAAGGTGGGCAATATAAAAATAAAAATTAATAAATGAAGAACGGAAGTAGCAATACACTTGTCTATATGAAAGTTTAGATAAATTAGAGATAAAGATAGAATAATTTAGAAAAAGTTTTAAAATATTTAATGATCTTTACTTAATTTTTCTATTGATAAGTATTAATACCCCAATGATATGTCTTACTTAAGCTCTACTAAATATCAATGGCTATTTTGAAGACTGCTTAGGTAAAATTCGAAACTCTAAAGTTAAAAGATATTTAAAACTAAATTCTTTCTTTACTCGAGAACGAGCAAAGCTTAAGTTGGAGGATGTGATAAGTACCATAAATTCATCAATAAAAATATTAATTTATTAATTAATTTATATTAATTTTTTTAAATTAATGATCAATTTATATATAATTTTTAAAAAATTCATATTTTTATTAATTAAAAAATTAATTAAAAAATAATAAAAATTAAAAAATAAAATTTTATAATAAATAAAAAGAGCTCATTTTTTTGATCATAACAAAATAAGTTTGGAGCAAAACAGAGCTAAAATGGAAAAGATATGAATTTCTAAAAAAATAAAATAAAAAATTTAAATGAAAAAATAACATATGGCTCAAATGGCTCAAGCCACCACGCTGCAGCAGTCGGCGCATCCAAACAAGCCAAGCCAAGCCGACCAAGCTAATGTGCTAAGCCATCCACACTAGTCGACTCAAGTTCAGAAGCCATCAGCCGGTCTATAGCACAGATGTGGACCGCCAGCTCGGCAGACATCGGTGAATCAGAGCTTGCCACGTGGTGGACCTAGAGCCCTAAAGGATTTACAAAAAATTCATGGCTCATAGGGCATTTTGGTCTTTTCATCTATCAATAAAAGGCGCTGATTGATTGCGGTGCATGATGTGACCGATCCACGCGGTCCATGGGAATAGTAAATGCACAATCGTGCGGTGGTGGTTGTTTGCGGTCAAGATCAGATGGTCAAGATTTTTTTTTCGATTGCTGATTTCACCCAGATCACCATCGGATGGTAGCGCTTGATTCTAGCTTCGATCCGATGGTCCAGAAGGCTCCTGACGGCAATCAAACTCTCAAGCGTGTGATCAATGGCCTAAATTCCTCCATCAAGCATGATCCAATGGTCAGAAATTAATCTGACTTGATCTGGGCCATTACACATCCATTTTTGGTATTTTTGGAAGCATCAGATCACCATCTAATGGCCAAAATTAAAAGAACTTAATAGGGATATTTTAATCCAAATTTTACTTGGATTTCTTCCTATTTTCATGATTAAAACAACCCTCAGTCCCACATTGCCTCCAAAAAAAAAATATCTAGCCTTCCTAGCTCTATAAAAAGGTCCCAAGCCTTCGAAAATCAACATCTCAGGTCAAGGTGAAGCTTTGATACAGGGTGAAGCTAGGCTATGGATTAATGGCTACTTCAAAGCAATTGGTGCCGAGAAGAAGAGCTGGGCTTCTACACCATCTTTCCACTAATATCGATCCAAGATCAGAGATCACTCTATTTTATTTTCTTTTTATTTTATGTATTTAAATTATAAACTTTTTAATGTAATATTTATTTTTATACTCTTTAATTTCATGCTTTTTATTTTTATTGTAATTTAATTTTTATACTTTAAATTATTGCTTTTTATTTTATTGTAAGTAGATGCTAAGATCTAACTAGTAGATCTTAGTACCAAGTTTAAATTCCTACACCTTTTAATTTTCGCCTTTTATTTTCTGACTTCACTTTTGATTTCAAAATTCTTTTTTTTTCTTTTTTTTAAAAAAATTAAAGATTTTAAATCTAAAAATACTACCTTTTCTATGGATTTGACCCGACTCATTACTATCTACGCATTTTTAATTATTTTAAGAAGTCGGATTAAACTGATAAACACGGTGTCTTAATGACAACATCGCGTTCCTATCAAGTACTATTTCAGAGAAAGTAGAGAAAATATTCCTCATAGGTAATGGAGTTCATGATGATGATCCCAAAACCTATGATAAGACGATATCAGATATCGACTTCGAGAAATGGTTAGAGGCAATGAAGTCAAAAATTGACTTGATATACTCAAATCAAGTATGGACCTTGGTAGATCCACCTAAAGGTATAGTACCTATTGGGTATAAATGGATCTATAAGAGAAAGATTGGTGTAGATAGAAATGTGGAGACATTCAAAGCTAAATTAGTGGCGAAAGGGTATAGTCCTTATTGGAAATGATATTTTCGTGTTGACTATAGTTAAAATATGGTTATCTAAAGAATTCTCCATGAAAGACCTAGGAGAAGCATCCTTCATTCTACAAATTAAGGTTTATAGAGATAGATCAAATAGGATGCTAGGTCTTTCACAGAAGATGTACATAGAGGAAGTGCTAAAGAGGTTTAGCATGAAAAACTCCAAGAGGGGATTGGTACCCTTCAGACATGACATTCATCTCTTCAAAAAAATGTCCCAACACACCTGAGAAGATTGAATGCATGAGCAAGATCCCTTATGCTTCAGCAATAGGGAGCCTCATGTATGCCATGTTATATACATGACCTGATATAGCTCATGCTGTGAGTGTTACGAGCAAATATCAGTCGAATCCAGATGAAGAACACTGGACTTCTATGAAATGTATCCTTAAGTACTTGAGAAGAACTAAGGATATGTTGTTAGTTTTTGGTAATGGAGAACTCCAAGACCAGGGATATATAGACTCAAATTTTATGTCCGATATAGATGATCGAAAGTCGATATCTAGGAGTCTGTTTGTGTAATGGTGGTGCTGTCTGTTTGAAGAGTTCCAAGCAGACAGTGATAGTAGACTCCACCTTGAAAGCATAGTACATCGTTGCGTCAGAAGCTATGATGGAGGCATTCTGGTACATAAAGTTTGCCGCAGAGATTGGAGTGATGCCATTGGATGCCATTCCTCTGTATTGCGATAATAATGGCACCATAGCCCTTCCTAAGGAGTCGAGGTCTCATAAAAAATTCAAGCACATTGAGCGGTGATATTATCTCATCCGCGATTATCTCGAGAAAGGTTACGTCAATGTCAAGAGAGTCAATTCCACAGATAGTGCGGCAGACCCACTTACATAGCCGTTGGGCTAGCAGAAGATCGAAGCCTACCTTAAGAAGATGGGACTTAGATTTGTAGCCAATTGGCTTTAGGTCAAGTAGGAGTTTGTTAGATATGTGTGCCCTAGAAGCCAGATTGGCTAATACTTGTAATACACTTCTAAGGGCAAAATTATAATTTTAACTATAAATAATAAAATGGATTATTTTCTATCATAGTGTGTATTTGAAAGTGTCTGTGATACATCCCTTGAGTTAATGGTAATGATAGTTCATATTTTTAAGAGTTAAAAATTTAAGATATGAATTTTTATTATTAACTCATAAAATGCTCCGGACCGTAGGAACATCATGAGGATGGTGATTGATCTGAAAGATTGGTATACAATCGCTTTTTTTGGATAGATGAGTATTGAATCTACAGTGTAGAGACACCGGAGCGAGAGTATAAATACTCGTTAGAGAACGAGGGCACTGAGCATGACCACCTCGAGCAGTCATAAGGAAGTCTATCTTCTCATCGATGACTGGCTCAAAACTGCAGTGGTGTATCTAGTTCTCTGATCTAAGGTGCATCGGCAGTTCACCTTGAGCGTGTTATAGTTTGACTACACCATAACTTGATCTCGTAGCCATTCGAAATCTTGAGGTGTATGTTGGCTATAGCATGTTCATTGTACGAATTGGTTTATAGTAATAGGGGATCTATCTACCTCGATAGATGAGGAGCAATCCTATGATGATCTTGAGAATCAAGTCCATAAGCCCATGGCCATGGTAGAGTGAAATAATAGAAAGAGTTTCACTACTATAAAAATGGTCTATGGTAGTGCATACTATGGCAGCATTTTTCGAAATCCTATGGCAGCGGTTTTCGTTAACCGCTGCTATAGGTCGGAACTATGGCAGTGGTTTTTGTAATCACTGCTATAGGTTCGACATATAGCAGCGGTTAATGAAAATCACTGTCGTAGATTGGATCTATAGCAGTGGTTACAAAAAATCATTATCATAAATCAACCTATAACAGCGATTAGTGAAATCGCTACCATAATTGGACCTATAGGAACCGCTGCTATAAGCTTATTTATGGCAGCAATTAATTATAACCGCTACCATATTTTTTTTATTTTTTTAAATATTATATAATTTTAAAATTTAATGCCCATCTTTATCATTTATTATCTAAATAATTATCATTAGAGTATCATCACAAAAGATCACCTCGATCTGATGGCCCTAGCTTCATCAATCAAAAAAATTAAATTTCGATGGCCATGAATGATGATACGATAATCTGAAAGATAGAGACCTTTGATGGATCCAAAAATCTATAACGATGATCTTAGTGATGTTTGTAGCATACTATCAAAGTTTTACTTCAATCGGATATTGTTATCTTGGTCAATTTAGTATAGGTTAGTTTCGATCGTTAAATGATAAACGAGTGATCAAAGGATCAAACGATGTTCGATTATGAGATAATTTTTTTTATAAATGATCTTGGCTACTACTTTAATCATTTTTTATGATGGTGATTATAAAATTCAACTCGTGAGATGAAGAATGATTTAAAACTATACATCTTCTGATAACCATTCTGAAACTTCACTGGTTGTTATGCTCGTGCTTTTGCAATATCTGCTTAACATGAATAATTTATATGAAAATAATTTAAATTTTATTATCATCATCATATAAAATATTTAAAATTATAATAAAGATCATTTAACTAAAAAATTATCTCATAATCAGATGCCGTTTAACCCTTTGATCGCTTGTTTCTAATTTAATGGCCGAAATCATTCCATACTAAATTGACCATGATAACCATATCTGATTGAAGTGAAACTTTGATAGTATGCTACAAACATCATCGAGATCATCATTGCATGTTTTTTAATCCATCAAAGATCTTCATCTATCATATCATCGCATCGTCATTCGTGATCATCGAAATCGAATTTTTCTAATCGATGAAGCTAGGGCGAGCGGATCGAGGGGACCTTTTGCGATGACACTCTAATGATAATTATTTAGATAATGAATGATGAAGATGGGCATTAAAATTTAAAATTATATAATATTTAGAAAAAATAAGAAAAAAATTATTTTCAACTTACGACAGTGGTTATCAAAAATTACTGCTATAGATCTACAGCAACGGTTATAGAACCACCATCGTAGATCTATGGTAGCGGTTTTGGGTAACCGCTGTCATAGATCTATGGTGGTAGTTCAATAACCTAATAACCGCTGCCATAGGTTAGGTTAAAAATCTCTAGATTTTTCCTGCTTTCCTTCTATGCGCGCTCGATCTCTCTCTATCTCTCCCTCTCCTCTCCATCATCAGTGAGACTTCTTCCCCCTCGATCGACGCCACCCCTCCTTGCCCCTCGGCTGGTGCTGCCCCTCCTTCCTCCTCCCCCTTGGCCCCCCAATCCCGGCCGCCCCTCCCCGCCACCCACCACCCTCCACCCGGCCCCACACCCCACCCTCCCCCGGCCGCCCCTCCTTCCCCTCATCCCCGCCGCTCCTCCCCGCCACCCGCCACCCCCACCTGGCCCCCCCACTCCCACCGTCCACCCTACCACCCCTCCTTCCCCCCATCCCCAGTCGCCCCTTCCTGCCATCCTGCCACCCCCCGGCCCCCCCCATCTCTGACCAACCCTCCCCGCCACCCCCCATCGGCCACCCCATCCCCCACCCTCTCCTCGGCCGCCCCTCCTTGCCTCCATCCCCGGCCACTCCTCCTGCCATCCGCCACCCCCCACCCGGCCCCCCCACCCTCCCCCCGGCTGCCCCTCCTTCCCCCATCCCCAGCCGCCCCTCCTCGCCACCCTACCACCCCCCAGCCCCCCCATCTCCGATCGCTCCTCCCACCACCGCCCACCTGCCCCCCGACCCCTCACCCTTCCCTCCGACTGCCCTCCTTCCCCCCATCCCTGGTTGTCCCTCCCAGCCACCCTGACACCACCCACCTCCCTGCCCCCCACTTCGACTGCCCTCCCCGCCAAAACCCCACCTGACACCCCCACCCTCCATACTCCCCCTCTCGTCACCGACCCTTCCATCACTGTTCCTCCCAGGCCTCCTCGTCACTGTGCACCCCCCCCCTGGCCCCCCATCCTCAGCCCCCCTGCTCTCTCTCTCTTCTCTATCTCACTATCTTACTTTTATTTCGTAGGTTACCTCTAGTGCCATCGTCCTCCTCTAGAATCATTGCCAGCGATCCTCGGAGCTTTCGATGCGATCCGCTCTCTATAGCCATAGGTATAATTTTTTTTATTTCATAGTATTATTTATTAATCATGTATATTTATAATAATTTATAGAATATTTATAATAAATATTATAAATATTTATTATAAATATTATAATTATCTGCGTGCCATAATTTTTGAGCCATATCGTGGTGATAGCCTTGGGCTGTGCCATGTTGACAGCTGTGGACTAGATCTTTCAATGGATTAGGTTTCGATCAAAATTTGAATATTCAGATTTAGACTTAATTTTAATTATTGGTACCACATTCAAACTCGATACCCGATGGGTCTGTACTTGAAGTACCAGACCCGGATCCTAATGGATCTCGAAAGGTCGGATCTGATTTTGGGATCCAAAACTAAGAAATGGAGAGACTGAGAGGGAGACTGATAGATTAAGAGAGGGAGGGATGGTCGCTCACCGACCGTCAATAAGGGAGACCGAGAGTGGAAGGGAGGGAGGGGGTCCGATCTCGCTGTCGTCACCCATGAAGGAGATTAAGAGAGGGAGAGAGGAAGGGAGGGATCTGCCTCACCGCCAATCATTAAGGGAGGGGTTCGCCTCGCCGCCATCTTGGGAGGAGGGTCTGGCCTCATCGACGAGGAGATCGAGAGAGGGAGAGTAGGAGATTGAGAGAGCGAGAGAGGGAGAGTAGGAGATTGAGAGAGCGAGAGAGGAGGGAGGGGTCCGGCCTCACCGGCATCACTAGGAAGGATGGGGTCTAGCCTTGCCAGTAAGGAAGATCGAGAGAGTAAGAGAGGGAGGGATGGGGTCCAGCCTCATCGGTGAGGAAGATCGAGAGAGGGAGAGAGGAAGATCGAGAGATGAAAAGACTAGGAGGAAGGGGTTCGGCCTTGCCACCATCACTGACGAGAGAGATTGAGAGAGGGAGAGAGGGAGTGATCGAGGGGATGGCACATAGCCGAGTCGGCTTGAGCCATGATCGAGCCGGCTGGGGGAGGATCCAAGCTGGATGTCTCAAGCATGGAGTCGGCTCGGCTTCTAAGTGAATAGAATTTAATATGTCTCTTTAAGGTTCCAACTTTAAGCCCTAAGGTGCCACCATCATCTACTTTTTTCTTCTTTCAGATTTCTAGATTAACACCAAGGTTCATGCAAGAGATCGAATCTATGACTGTTGCTCATCCTTAATTATTTATGAATATAATTCATGTTGTAGAATTTATTGCATAACATTTTCTGGATGTTTATATCTTGTTGCTTTTATTTATTGCATTGCATAATAATAGACCCATCAATTGATTAGTGTACATATTAGAGACTATTTATTGATGCTATACTAATATTATTATTCAATATATTATATTGATTAATGTTCATTGATGTTGTAGGTCATGATGGCCTAGATACCTCTGGGCCCCATGATCATCTATCTCAGGTCTTGGGGCCTGAGCACTCTAGGAGGATCCGATGTAGGTCCGGACACACGTCGATGAGCTACTGGTCCGAGACGAGTATCTCCACACTGACTTTCGATGTCGTCAGTCGGAAGAAGTTTGAGGAGGCATTGGCATGGGCAGATTATGCTGCGATGCGGGCAGATCGGACTGAGAAGCGCACATCTCATCTGGAGGGCATCATGAGAGACATGATGTCGACACTCAATGCATGTTTTGAAGTCACAGGCTTCAAGAATATGTTGGTCTGCATTCCAGCTCTGGCTCCAGCATCAGCTCCGGCTCCGGCTCTCGGTGATGATAACGATGATGTAGATTTAGGAGACTTTTGATGTATTTTATTTTTTAAAAATATTATAATAAATTTTATTAGATAATAAAATTTTAGCATTTTAGAATAATTTTTATGTTTATTATATTTTTTTATGTTATATATCTGTATTTATCAAATAAAATATATAAAAAAATAAAAATTTTAGTTTTTTAATTATTCAAGATCTATGGTAGGGATTTTATAACTATTGCCATATCCATGCCAATTATTGCTATAGATTCCTAGTGCAAACCGTATCAACCACTGTATTAGATCTATGACAGCAGTTAAGAAATCGCTGCTATAGATTACCTATGGTAGCGGTTATGTAATCATTGCTACAGATAACCTATGGCAGTGGTTACATAACCGCTGCTATAGGTCGATCTATTGCAGCAATTTATAAACTACTGTAATAGGCTATCTATGGTAGTTGTTCAAACAATCGCTGCAACAACCACTGTCATAGAGCTATGGTGATGGCTGCAGTAGCAGCGGTTAAAGAACCACTGCCATAGCCTATGGCAGCAATTTTTTCAGCTACGATAGTAGTTAGAAATTGCTGTTGTAGCCCTTTTTTGTAGTAGTATTTCTATTAGATTTTTCATATTGGACTTGAATCAAATGATTAATTCATATGACGAAAATTAGGGTTTGACGAGATCACCTTAACCCTAATCTGATCGGGGCTCAAGATAGAAGAACTTAATCACATAGGTAACTGCATCGAGAGGATTGCTTTCAATTTTGATGGGTTGCCACCATATGCTGCTAGGTGTCACTAGCAGATTTTGGGAGCAATTAGAATGATTTGGATGATTGATCATACAAGTTATCTGAATCAAAAAAGTTCTGATCCATCGGAAGGTATTTCGATGATGTCGATGATAGAGATCATGACATATCCCATTACCATATGGAATTAAACCTAACTGGATTACACAAATAAGGGTTTAGATCTAGATGTTATCAATTGGACTAATCCAGTTCAATTGATTTGAATAAGATTCAATTAGGTTCAAGAAAATCGTGCTAGTACACGATTAAGCCTAATGTTCTCCTTTAACAATTATTAAAGCTTGTCTCGACTAAGCCAAATGTATTTAGGCTCACTCAGAAATCTTTACTTGGTTTGATTGGAGCTTGTCCAGGTTAGAAAAGGGTTGTCTTAATTTATGAGATAAATTTAAAACAACATCTATCATTTTCGATCAGCTGCTAATTTCTATTTTCAGACATTGGTCAAATGTTTAGACATCTGCCCATGTGACATGCACCCATAGGAGAGCACCTAAGGACTTGTCCCCCTACTAAAAATTAGACAAAAAGGAGGCACACACCTAGAGAGGCATGCGCCCCATGCTAGGCGTGTGCCCCATGAAGATAAAAGATGGAGTCTCATACAGATGGGACTCCAGGTTGCTTCAGAGGATTAAATTGTGTAGCGCCAAAATGTCTTGTTTAACCCAATCTTGGTGCCACCTTAGGAGGATTTTGAGGGTCTCTCATCTGATTGGATCAGATGATGTCATCCTACCAATCAGATTTAGATCTGATTGCATAAAGGGCCATGATTGACCAGGATGATGTGGCACTGCATGGCGTAGTAGAGTCTATATAAACCCTATCTGCACCTAGAATTTAATGCTTCTGCTTTTAGCCCATGCCACATAGCCTCTCTCCCTCCTTCTCCATGCCACCCTTTGGTCCTCTCTCTCCTCTCCATGTCCAAGGGCTTTTGGGCATGAACAAGGTGAGATCCAAGCAAGGAAAAGGCACCAGGAAAGGAAGAAGGCAGCACTGCTATAAGAGACAATGGCTATTCTTCAAAAGCATTTTTGAAGATCTTCAAGATCAGATCTAGATTTAATTTTTGGAGGATTAATTGAGAAGAAGAAGATCTCTAGATCCTATCCGAGTGGATACCGATACAGGCCAGGTGCTTGCATGGCTACATCCAGAACATCAGAATCATCACAGGATAATTGGATTATCCAAAATAAATATATAATTAAATTTAATTTAATTTTAATTTTAATTTTTATTATTAGATCAATAAGATCAGATTTGAAAAGTCTTAGATCTAATTAGAATCTTAGAGAAATTTTTTTTGAAATATCCCTCTTGATCTAATCAGATATGAACGAACCTGATCCAAAAAATAAGGTTTTTTCCTTCAAATGGATGCTTGGGTTATCCCAGTCCACGTACATAGATACTGTGCTAAAGAGGTTCAACATGGAGAATTTCGAAAAAGACCATCTTCTGATAGGCCATGAAATTTCTCTCTCTAAGAAGAATTATCCGACAACTCCTAAAGAGAGGGAGCGTAAGACTTGAGTCCCATATGCTTCGATAGTGGAATTTATCATGTACGCCATGACGTGTACAAGACCAGACATGGCATATTCACTGGAAGTAGTAAGTAAATACCAGTCTGATCCTAGAGAAAATAACTGGAAAGTGGTTAAAGCCATCCTTAAGTATTTGAGAAATACTAAGGACCAATGGTTGGTTTATGGCGATTAAGATCTGAAACTTATGGGATTTATAGACTCTAGCTTTCAATCTGACCATGATGACAGCAGAAGCGTGTTAGGATATATCTTTACTCTAAATGATGGAGCTATCTATTAGAAGAGTTTTAAGCAGCATACTATGGCAAACTCTATTTGTGAAGCAGAGTACATCGCAGCATCAGATGCCGTGAAGAAAATTATGTAGCTAAGAAAGTTTATCGTTAAGCTCGGAGTAGCACCCTTCCAAATGGTTTGGTCTTGCTTTACTATGATAGCACAAGTACCATAGCTCAAGCGAAGGAATCAAAGACACATCATTGGATGAAGCACATCCTACACCACTTTCACCTAGTCTAGGAGATCGTGGATCGAGGTGATGTCGACTTTCAGAAGATCGACAAAAAGGAGAACTTGACCGACCCTTTCACTAAAGCCCTGGCGATAAAGAAGTTCGACAACCACAAGTCGAAGATGGATATTAGATACTATGCTGAGTGGTTTTAGCACAAGTTAGAGTTGTTGGAAAATGTATCCCAAAGTCAATCATATTTTTCAAAGCCAATCGTCAGCCTATTGATGGTTATGCTACACTATATTTATAATTGATTCTTTAATTAAAAAAATATATTTTTGGCATTTTTCATCATAAAGTATTCATCTTCTAATGAACTCCATTATTGTGATGAAGTCTGTTGGGGATAAATCCTGCTCCTGCTGAAGTCCAATCTAATGCTTAGCCTAATGCGACTGGTAATGATAGAAGAGCTTCGATTAAGAATTCTTCCTCCAGCAGTCGAATCCCTTCCGAACTTTTTCAAGCACTCGAACTCCCTCCAGCGATCGAACCCCTCCAGACCTCTTCTCCAATAGTCGAATTTCTCTAGGAGCCGAATGCCTTCCGAATTCCTTATGGATTTCTCTAAGAGCCGAACTCCTTTTGGACTCCTCCAGCAGTTGGATTCCTCTAGGAGCCGAGCTCCTTTCGAACTCTTCCAATAGTTGAATTTCTTCAAGAGCTGAATGCCTTTCGAATTCCTTCTAGATTTCTTCAGGAGCCAAACTCCTTCCGAACTCCTCCAGCAGTCGGATTTCTTCAGGAGCCGAATGCCTTTCTAACTCTTTTCGGACTCCTCCAGCAGTCGGATTTCTTTAGAAGTCGAAGACCTTCTGAACTCCTCTAGCAGTTGGATTCCTCCTCTAGCAGTTGGATTTCTATAGGAGCCGAATGTCTTTCGAACTCCTCCAGCAGTCAGATTCCTCTAGGAGCTGAACTCCTTTCGGACTTCTTTAGTAGTCGAATATCTCCAAGAGCCGAATGCCTTCCAAACTTTTTTAGCAGTCAGATTCCTTTAGAAGCAGAACTCCTTCTAAACTCCTCCAGTAGTCGGATTCCTTTAGGAGCTGAACTTCTTTCGAACTTCACTAGTGGTCGAAGACCGATCGAACTCCTTCAGTAGTCGAACTCCTCTAGCGGTCGAACCTCAGCCGAACTCCTTCAGTAGTCGAACTCCTCCAGCGATCGAATCCCAGTCAAACTTCTTCCAGATTTCTCCAGCAGTTGGATTCCTACAGGAGCCAAACTTCTTCCAAACTTTTTTTTAGTCGAATGCCTACAGAAGCCGAACTCCTTCTGGACATCTCCTTCAGTTGGATTCCTCCAAGAGCCGAACTCCTTCTAGATTCCTCCAATAGTTGGATTTCTTTAGGAGTCAAAGCCGAACTCCTTCCAAACATCTCCTTCAGTTGGATTCCTCCAGGAGCCGAACTTCTTTCAGATTCCTCCAGCAGTCGGATTCCTCCAGGAGCCGAACTCCTTCTGGATTTCTCCTTTAATCAGATTTCTACAAGAGCTGAACTCCCTCCGGACTCCTCCTTCAGTCAAGTTTCTACAGGAGCCAACCTTCTTTCGGACTTTTCTTCAGTCGGATGCCTACAGGAGCCAAACTCCTTTCAGACATCTTCTTAAGTCGGATTCCTTCAGGAGCCAAACTTCTTTCGAATTTCTCCAGCAGTCAGATTCGTCCAAGAGCCGAACTCCTTCTAGATCTCTCCGTTAGTCGGATTTCCATAGGAGCCAAACTTTCTCTAAACTCCTCCTTCAGTTAAGTTTCTACAGGAGTCAAACTTCTTCCAGACTTCTCTTCAGTCGGATGTATACAGGAGTCGAACTCTTTTCGGACATCTCCTTCAATTGGATTCTACCAGGAGCCGAACTCCTTTCAAATTTCTCTAGCAGTCAGATTTCTCTAGGAGCCAAACTCCTTTCGGACATCTTCTTCAATCGGATTCCTCTAGGAGCCGAACTCCTTTCGGCTTTCTCTAGCAGTCAGATTTCTTTGGGAGCCGAACTCCTCTAATAATCGAATTTTTTCGTTAGCCAAACTTCTTCAGCGATCAAATTTTTTTAGGAGTCAAACTTCTTCTAGACATCTCCTTCAGTCGAATTCCTCTAGGAGCCGAAGTCCTTGCGAACTTCCTCTTCAGTCGGATTTCAAATGTCTACTTCCTCCTGACGGTTATGACTGTCATTTATCAGTCTACTACAAACAATTACACTACCAAATGATTACGACTGTCATTATCAATCTATTATGAATGACACCACTCTCCATAATAAATTTCACGTGGCTTAGAGTGGCCCACTATTGGATGGTTACAACAAGCTCTATCTATAAAAAGAGATCCAAAGGCCTCGTTCATTTTAGATGAGGTGAGAGGAGAGGCCCCGATAACAACCCTAAATATGCCCCTATAGCCTATTAGGAATAGGAGGAGAACCTCATCCTAGCATGAGCAAAGGTCAGAACCCCATAGACCAAAGATGTGGAGAAGAAAGAAACTCGATGGAGAATCCTTACACGTGCTTTCCCACGACAACCTGCCTATGTCAAATGCGATAGACAGAACCTTATCTTGGTTTTTACTAGAGATCCTAGTTCGACGTCCACAATAAGCCCAACATCCACAATGAGTTCGTCGTCCACAACAAGTAGCAAGTGCAAAAATCCAGGACCAAAATTCTTCCTCGAGCTTCAACTTGAACGTCAACCTCGACTAGAGATAAAATCTTCCCTGAGCTTCAACTTGAACATCAATCTCGGCTGGAGATAAGATCTTTCCTATGCTTCAACTTTAACGTCAACCTCGACTAGAGATAAGATCTCCCCCGAGCTTCAATGCCAACCTCAATAAGAGACAAGATTTTCTTCAACCTCGGCTAGAGATAAGATCTCCCCTAAGCTTCAACCTGAATGGGTGCAGAACCTGAAAGAGAACTTCGACAGTCACCTTTGTTATACTCCTTTCTTTCAAATTTCAAACTCGGAAGTGGGGGAACTATTGTTGGGGATAAATCTCACTCCCATCGAAGTCCAATCTGATGCTTAGCCTAATGCGACTGGTAATGATGGAAGAGCTTTGATTAAGAATTCTTTCTTCAGCAGCTGAACCCCTTTCAAACTTCTTCAAGCACTCGGACTCCCTCCAGCGCTCGAACCCCTCCTAGACCTCTCCTCCAGCAGTCAAATTTCTCCAAGAGCCAAATGCCTTCTGGATCTCTCCTTCAGTCAAATTTCCATAGGAGCCGAACTCCCTCCAGACTCCTTCAGTCAAGTTTCTACAAAAGCCAAACTTCTTCTGGACTTCTCTTCAGTTGGATGCCGATAGGAGCCAAACTCCTTTTGAACATCTCTTTCGGTCAAATTTCTCTAGGAGCCGAACTCCTTTCAAATTTTTCCAGCAGTTGAATTTCTTCAGGAGCCGAACTCCTTCCAGACATCTCCTTCAGTCGGATTCCTCCAGATGCCAAACTTCTTCCGACTTTCTTCAGTAGTCGGATTTCTTCAGGAGCCAAACTCCTCCAGCAGTCAGATTTCTTCAGAAGCCAAACTCCTTCCAAACTCCTCCAATGGTTGGATTTCTTTAGGAGCCAAACTTCTTTTAGACATCTCCTTCAGTCGGACTTCTTCAGAAGCTAAACTCCTTATGGACTTCTCCTTCAGTCGGATTCTGAATGTCTGCTTCCTCTTGATGATTACGATTGTCATTTATCAGTCTACTATAAGCAATCCCACTATTGGATGGTTATGACTGTCATTATTAGTCTATTATGAGCGACATCACTCTTTATAATAAATTTCACATGGCCTAGAGTGATCCACTATCGGACGGTTACAACAAGCTCCATCTATAAAAAGAAATCCTTTAGATACGTTTTCTCTAAGCTCTCTTCTTCTTCCTAAAATTCTATTAAATTTTTATCTGAGCACTTCATTTCTGTTGGCTAGAAGAGCTAACTTGATCATCGGAGGATCCTATCGGAGCCACCGCCATTGACTCTGAATAGAACTTTATTTTGTAGGTCACCAACAGTGACCTCATCTTTTCCAACTTCAGCTCAATCCAACGTCAATCAGATTCTGCATCAATAAAGTCCTTAGGACTATTTAGCTTCGATAAAAAAAAAATTTATCGATTAGTTCTTAAAACTATTCACGATCAAATGATATGCTGTTAATTAGGATGATAGCTTCTATCGAGCATAAATCGCTGTGTGCTATATAGGTTGATTGTCTTCTTAACCAAGAAGTATGGAGACACTAGTATGGCATACAGGTGAGAAATATGGGTACATCATCATTGAACATGATTAACTTCAAAGCATTCTACTATCAAGAATATCTTTGATCAGATATAGGTATAAATGTCTCTTAGACTTGAGATCACTTTAGTGACTTGCACGCAACTCACTATACTTTGATACCAGACTAACTAAATTTTTAATTTAGTAATGAAAGGCTTATGTCATAGTTAAGTACTTGCAAAGTCGGTATGTGATCAAGATGGGATTGACCACTCCAAGAGTTGGAGAAGAATGTATTACTATATTTCAATATAGTAAAATCTTGGCCAAGATAATCCATAAGATGGATTTGATACTTTGAAATACAATATGGATAGCCTGATCAGAGTTGACAGTTGAACTTTGAGGTGTTCTACGAGCATTTTGGTCAAGGGGATGAATTATATGGAAACTATATCCGCTGGGTTCTAAGGATGTTGTTCTACACGTTCGATCTATCCGACCATCAGATACCATTACTAGATGGTTACTTCGATTGGTATAAAAAATTATTTCTATGCTACCAACTTAGGTTCGAACCTATGAGATCACACATATTAGAGTTTATGATCTGATCGATTGGTTGATCAATAATTAAGAATCATTCTAAGGCTAAATGATCAATATGATTGATGTTTAACCTAGCGCAAATATTATAGGAGGATCGATTAGCAATTTGATTGCTAATTGACTTAATTAAATTCAGCCAAAGAGCTAAGATTAAGTCTAATTAAATATGATTTAATTAAATTTAGTTTGAATTTGATTGGATTAAGTTTAATTAATTTATTGGATAAGCCAAGTGCAAGGAAGAACTAGTCCTAGTTCAACTAGGACTTGGGTCAATCCAATTTTCTAATTTGATTAAAAAATTAAATCAAAATTAAATCTAATTTAATATAATTTAATTAAGTTCTTAATTTATTTAGAATCTAATTTAATTGAATTGAATTGATCTTAATTTAATTTGGGTCATAGATCACTTGGATCAAGTCAAAATAGAAATCCTAATATCACTAGGACTCCTTATTCCTTGCGCCATTGACCCCTCACACCCCTCACGCCCCTTCTCTTTGATTTTGAATATGGAAAAACCTTTTTCTAGGACTTCATGCATGCTCATAGCCTTCCCTTATTCCTTAGATGGCATTTGGTTGTGGACCAAGTCAAACTAGGAGTTGGTTTTGACTTAAATTCTATGAGATAGAATTTTAAGCACCTAAAACTCCTCCTTGTTTTGTGCTGCCCACATCCCTGATTTTTCTTTTATTCTTTTATGGGAAAGAGGAGGATTTTGTGCACTTATTCCTGGTGGTACACAACATAAAGAAAGGAGGGGGAGCCCAAGTGTTGGGTGCCCCAACTAGTTGCCTATTTTGGACCTGCCTTATCTAGGTGTTTGATCTAGACAAGATTCTTCTATATCTTAATATTTAAAATGAATTTTGGGTTAATTTTCTCATGGATTCTAGAACATAAAGAGATCTTTGGGGCATGTAAAAATCTAGGAGAAATAATATTAGGATGTGGGGATTTCATAGACACCAATCTAGGTGTCTAGGTGTGAGAAAATAAGAAGAAGAAGAAGGGTTCTTCTTCTAGGATTTTTTTTTTTGATCTCTTCCTTCTTCTTTAGAGATTTTTGAGAGGTGTCATAAGTTTAAAATCTCTTTCACTTCCTTTCAAAAATTGGAGAGTTCAAGATTTGAAAAAGATGATTCTAGATCGATCATCGAACAAGGATCAGCATAGTACTAGCATAGTATACTGATTTTCTGCTTTAGGACTTCTGATCGTGATTCGTGGGCTCATATGCATGACTCCTAGAGGTCGAACATGTGTGCGGCTTACAACATCATCTTTAAGTCTAGATCAGTAAGTTAGAACGTCTAACTTGCATAGGTAACAAAGATTTGATCTCCTATTACTCATATGATTCTGATCTAGTATAGATCTGTATTGATATGATCAACACTTCTTCTTTCTTTATATTTTTAATTTTTAATTTAATCTCATAATATAATTATATAATAGAATCTTAGATCTAGGATATTCTTTAGTTTTATAAATAAATATTGATTTATTTAAGTCTTCTGCTGCCTGATCTTGAAAAGTTTCAAGATCTAGCCCTGAAATCCTATATCTGGTTCCTACATGCCCTTCGGTGCCCCCACCATGCCCTCTCTCCTTCAGCCAGTAGCCTCCCCCCGGCTTCCTTCCCCCGATTATACCCAGCCTACCTCCCTAAGCCCTCGACCGCCTCCTTGAAGGAAATCAAGCAGGAATTTTAGCATGTATTTTCAAAATACTTTTAAAATTAAAGTAGTGGAAACTAAAATTAAGCAAGTATTAATCTACTACATATATTGATCTAATCAATTTAAATCCTACTCAAGATCTAGACATGCTAATATATAATTTAAAATTTAAATATGATCGATCAGTAAATCGAATCTGCTGATCGATATGAGTTCAGAAATTGATACCTATGCGTGGATAACTAATCACCGTAATTTAAATCCACTAGATAATGCTCTGATGTTGCACCATATCTACACATATGTTCGACTATGGTTGGTCTACATGAAGCTCCTGATCCCGATCAGCCCCATTGGAGTGCTAGCTCCTCATCGGGGCCTTTAATGGCTGATCGCAATCAATCCAATTGATCACCTTATTTTTAATCTTTTAGATATTTTAAAAAATTAAAATGTTTACTTCAGAGGATGATAAAGTGGTGTTTCAAATTTGGTGACGATCCGATGCTCATAGCACTCGATCTCTCCACCCGAACCTAGGGCCCCAACCCTAGGATTTCACTCGGCCCAAAAACCCTAATGCACTGAAAATCCTCTCATGTCCTCTCCGTGTGGAGTTTTTTTATGAAATAAGTTTTTATAGAAAGTTGACTTTCAAATCTATAAACTCTATTTAGATTATATCTAAAAATTGGGTATCCTTAGATATAAAAGGTAGAAGAGAATAGATGCATGAAGGAAAAATAAAGTGCTATAGGATTCTACTCACCTTCACTCCAAGATTTTTTTTCATTGAAAACCAATGCCCAATTACTTTCAAATTTTTACCATAGAAAGGTAACCCCTCAGGTTTCACATACAAAAATTCTCATAATTTATTGCATGAAAAATCAATGAAAATTCTATGTGGAGTGGATAGGTTAAAATTGGTTGAACTAGTTTCAATCAACTTCTAGTATTTGAATTCAAATGGGGTCTTATCCTTTGCTAATGCCTCATCCAAGAGGGTGACAAGGAGAAGGACTCCCCTTCTACTTGCTCTCTATTAGAAATTGCTAAAAAAAATATGCGACAAAAGGTTTAGGTAGGCAAGGAGAATTGATAAGGAAGAGATTAGATTTCTCAAATTTCAAACCAACCAAGTTGAATTCAAAATTCAACTTAGTTTGAACTGGTTCAACCCTTGGATCAGGTCAAAGGCAGAAGAGAGGAAGGACGCACATTCATTTCTGCATGAGAAATCTCATGCAAAAATCAGAGGGGGGTGTGGGTCAAGGTGGAAAAGTCAAATATGGTGGGCGCTAGGAAGAATTTAAATTTAAATCTCATTTGACTTGGTCCTAATTGGTTTCAACCAAACCAATTAATTTAAATCAATTAGACTAGGTTTAATCTAATCAAACTAGGGTTAATTCAAATCAATAAAATTTTAATCAAATTAGAAATTAATTAGGTCCAGGTCCTGATCAAATTAGGATCGTCATCTCATGATCTGATCGGGTCAAACCCAATCGAATCAAATTCTATTAGATTTGATTAAATCCTCATCGCTTAATCAAATTAAACTAATCAATAATTAAATTGCTAATTAATCCTTCAAAAATATTAGAATCTCAATTGGGTGGATTACCGAACATCAGAGTCCCATCAACACGAAATTCTTGAAGAGTCCCAATCTAGTGGGACTCTTGAACCCAATGTCCTAAATGAATGGAACTCGCAATCATAGTCCCTGACTAATGGAACTCTTGATCAGAGAATCTCAAATGAGTAAGACTTGGAGTCCTAATCCATTAGGACTCTTGTGTTAGATATATGTGCCCTAGAAGCCAGAATTGGCTGACACTTGTAATACACTTCTAGGGGCAAAATTGTAATTTTGACTATAATTTATAAAATGGGTTATTTTCTATCACACATGTGTATTTAGTGTCTGTGATACATCCTTTGAGTTAATGGTAATGATAATTCATATTTTCAAGAGTTGAAAATTTAAGACATGAATAATCATTATTAACTCATAAATAGCTCCCGACCATAGGATCATCACGAGGATGGTGATTGATCCGGAAGGTTGGTGTACAATCGCTTCTCTTTAGTAGATGAGTCTTGAGTCTACGGTGTGGAGACACCGGAGCGAGAGTACAGGTACTCGTTAGAGAATGAGGGCACTGAGCGTGACCACCTCGAGTAGTCATTAGGAAGTCTACCTTCTCATCAATGACTGACTCGATGCTGCAGTAGTGTGTCTGGTTCTTTGACCTGAGATGCATCGGCAGTTCACCTTGAGGGTGTTATAGTTTGACTACACCATTACTCGGTCTCCTAGCCATATGGAACCCTGAGGTGTATGTTGGCTGTGACATGTTCATTGTAGGAACTGGATTGCATCAAGATGGGATCTATCTACCTCGGTGGTAGAGGAGTAGCCCTATGATGATCATGAGAATCAAGTCCTGAAGCCCATGGCCATGGCAGAGTGAAATAATAGAAAGAGTTTCTATTTAGATTTTCACATTGGACTCGAATCGAATGATTACATCATATGACAGAGACTAGGGTTTGACGAGTTCACCTTAACCCTAATCTGATCGGGGCTCAAGATAGAAGAACTTAATCACACAGGTAGCTGCACCAAGAGGTTCGCATTCAGCTCTGATGGGTTGCCACCATATACTGCTAGGTGTCACTGGTGGATTTTGGGAGCAATTAGAATGATTTAGATGATCGATCATTCTAGCTGTTCGAATCAGAAGAGTTCTGATCCATCGAAAGGAGTTTCGATGATGTCGATGATAGAGATCATGACATATCCCATTACCATACAGAACTGAACCTAACTGGGTCACACAAACAAGGGTTTGAATCTGGTGATCATCAATTGAACTGATCTAGTTCAATTGATCTGAATGAGATTCAATTAGGTTCAAGGAAATCGTGCTAGCACTCGATTGAACCTAACGTTCTTCTTTTACTATCATAAATAAGTTGTCCTGACTGAGCCAAAGGAGTTTGTGCTCAATCAGAGGCCTTCATATGGTCTGACTGGAGGTTGTCCAAGTCAGAATAGGTTGTCTTATTTGTAAGACATTACCTGCCATTTTTGGTCACCTGCCATTTCTTGTTCTTTGACTTTGGTCAAAAGTCTACCTTTGACTGGTCAAACGTTGACCATTCACCCTTTGACTTTTGACCACATGTCATGCACCTATTGGAGAGCTGGTGGGGGCCTGTCCCCCTGCCAGAACCTGGCAAGGAGAAGGGCGCACGCCAAGGGTGGCGTGAGCCCAAGTAGGAGGCGCCTAGGAGTCCTTGTTGGACAAGGACTCCACCTCCCTTTTGGATTCCAATCAAGAGTTCTACTAAGAATCCAGTTTGACTGGTCTTAGGCGCCCTCTAAGGAGGAATCCAGGGGTCTCTATTCCAACCAATCAGATTTAGATCTGATTTCACAAAGGGTTGTGATTGGTTGAGAGGAAGAGGAGTTGGATCACAAGAGGTCTATAAATAAGACCCTGCGCCCAACCCTAATTCCAAGTAAGAGTGAATGCTATTAGATACACCCCAAGGCTGCCTCTCCCCTCCTTCTCCATGCCATAGTCTCTTCTCCTCTTGCTCTCCACGTCCAAAAGGTGTTTTGGACTTAGTTTGGTGCGATTCAGATCAAGGAAAGGCGATCAAAAGCAAGAAGGCTGCGCTGCTGCAAAAGGACGACTGCAGATCTTCAAAAGAGTTTTGAAGATCCTCCAGATCAGATCCAGATCTGATTTTTGGAGGTGTGATAGAGAAGAAGAGGATCTCCAGATCCAACCCGAGTGGATACCGGTAGAGGCCAGGCGCTTGCGTGGCTAAGATCCAGAACCTTCCGCTGCAATCAGGATCATCTACAGGGTAATAGGATTACCCAAATCAGGTAAATTAAATTTGATTTAATTTATCTTATTTTATTTTATTTATTAAAATAATAAGAATCAGATCTGAAACATATCAAGATCTGATTGAGATCAAGAGAAAATTTTTGAAATATATCTCTTGATCTAATCAGATCTGGACGAACCTGGACCGGGAAATCAGGATTTCCCTTCAACTGGTATCAGAGCCATGGTTCTAGATTGTTTAGATCTGATTTTAATTTTATTTTAATTAGAAAATAAAGTGATTTTAGATGTCACATGAGATGTGATCAGATCTGAAATCAAAAAAATTAAAATTAAATGATTTGGATCTAAGAACATGAAGATATGCATGACTAGTTCTAGAATAGAATAGTTCTATAGAATAGTTTTGCATGTCTTTGATTTAATCTGATTAAATCATATTTTAGATCTTCTTATTTACTATTTTCTGATATTATAAGTGTTATAATAACATCTGATAAACAGCAAATAAAAATTATTTAATTTTTAAATATCATATGAGATATGATAGATGCATGACTAGACTAATTGTAGAATAGTTCTACATAATTGTCTAGATTAGAATTTATTTTGATTAGATCAATTTAAATCTAATTTTTTAGATTATTATGTGATAATTTAGATCTGAAAACATGCATGATTTGATACATGAGATGTATGCAAAATATGCCATGATTAGATCTACTTTATATATGAGATATATGATATAGATCTGATATTGTTTTGTAGTATTGAATGTTCCTGATTAAGGCGTTCCTCTTGGCCGTCCGGTCATAAGAACGAAGAAGGGTTTGAAGGCCCTCTCTTCCCATTTGATGGGGTGTTCTTATGACGTGTAGGGGTGCTGCGTGTTCGTCCTTAATCAGAAACCCAAAACTTACTTTCTGCAAAACCCTAGATCCTGAAACCCTAGGATTTATTGTGCATATTTTGTTTATGAACCCAACTTAATTAAGAATTAAGTTTATGAAATATTAATTAGGTCTAAAATTGAGAATTTTAGATCTAAGACATATTCATAATACTAGGTTCGGGCTTGGGTAGCTCAATTAGGTCTAAGCGGTTGATCAAACCGAATCAAGAGTTGGTTAGATGGGATCAACAATGCTTAAATTGACCAGCCTAATAGGATTAAGTCTGGGTCAAGATCGAGTCACGATCAAGCAAGACCTAATTAGGCTCAGAGGTTAGAGTCTGAATTGTAGGCTAACCCAATTGGTTCTGACTCAACAATTTGGTGTCTAAGGTAAGTTTGGCACAGACGACCGACTGGTTTTTAATTGGAAGCTACTCGACCTGAATGCGTTCTTGTGCGAGTTAATGGCATATTCCTTCCACCGATCTCACTTACCTGGCCATATCTGTTGACACAGTTCTGATCTGAGGTGGTCAATAATCCGAGCTGACCCATGCCACTAGGTTAGTCATAATTGTTATGACTAAGCCAAGTCTAGTTTAATGAGACCTGAATCAATTCTCCCTAAGAAAAGATTAAGTCCGAGGTCTTCCACCATTGTAGACGTGCGGGCCCTTCCCGGGGTTGATTGTTCTCGGCTGGATACAGTGGCTCAGTTGCACCGAAAAGATGCAACCATGTCTATTAGGCATTGGATGCTATGGGCTGGAGGATGAGTTGGGCTCAATATTCCGGATACGGTGAGAGACCCAATTAGGAACCCAGTCTATGCAAATGGTGGGTCTGACTTAACTAAGGAGTGGATCAATATTTCGGATACGGTGAGATCCATGAATTAGAGACCAAGTTTGGGTGCACCATGATTAGAGAATCATTGAACAAGAGTTGTTCACTCATTGGCTAACCCATCACCAATAACTGTTAGGTGAGGTGATGAGTCAGTTGGTGAGACCGCACCACCCACTAGAAATCATCAATCGCGGAGATTTTCGCATCTCTACAAAGGGAGTGTAGGGATCCGAGAAAATAGTGGGAGCTAATTTGTTTAAAAATAAAATCCTAAACAAATTGGTCAAGTCAAAATTACAGTATCTAACTAGAATCTTTGACTCTCTACAGGAAAATGTCTGCGTCCAACCCACTGGCACGTATCCTAGACACACATAGACTGACTGGACCCAATTATAAAGATTGGCTCAGGAACTACAAAATTGTTTTGGGTTCAGAGAAGTTAACACATGTTTTGGACCAGGACCCTCCCACCTTACCAGCTCGTCCATCCACTGAACAGAGAGCGTCTCTGGAAAAATGGATTGACGAAGATAATAAGGCCAGATACTACATGTTGGGCTCGATGTCTGATGAGCTCCAGCGCCAACATGAAGATATCGGGACTGCTCGCCAAATGTTGGCTCACCTGCAGGAGATGTTTGGTGAACAGAGTCGCGCAGCCAAATATCAAGTCACAAAATGACTTTTTAAGGCTAAGATGCGTGATGGGCAGTCAGTCCAAGATCACTGTCTGACAATGATCAAGGACATGGAAGAGCTTGAGAAGCTCGGTGTGAAGTTGGACTTGGACCTGCAGAACGATATTATTCTGCAATCCTTGACTGATGCATATGGGCAATTCATCATGAATTACCACATGCATAAACTTCAAAATTCCTTGGCCGAGTTGATGAATATGCTGGTTACCGCTGAGCTTTCTATGAAAGGTTCTAAAGGCTCAGTTCCTGCTATGGAACGGACTTCTTCCAAAAGAAAGTCTTATGGAAAGAAAAAGAAGTCTGTGAAAAAGCAAAAGGTAGAAGGATCAAAGAAGAAGAAGGCAGAACCGAAGAAGAAGGTCGATGGCAAAGGAAAGTGTTTCCATTGCAACAGCGACGGCCATTGGAAGCGGAACTGCCCTACTTACCTGGCCACCCTAAAGAACAAGAAGGAAGGTCCTTCTGGAGGTATGCTCGTTATTGAGTCTAACCTTACGGTTTCTTCTGCATCCAGTTGGGTGCTTGACTCTGGTTCTAGTGCTCATCTGTGCACTTCTATGCAGGGTCTTGAGGATAGCAGGAGGCTGAGGGATGGAGACATGATCCTACGCATCGGTAATGGAGCAAGAGTTGCTGCAGTAGCCATGGGAACATACCCTCTTCGATTACCATCTGGTTTAGACTTAGTTTTAAAAGACTGTTATTATGTGCCTGCAGCTAGCAGGAATTTGATTTCTGTTTCATGCTTAGCACAAGAAGGTTATGTGATCACCTTCTTTAAGGACCATTGTAACATTCTTTATGAAAGAAATAAAATTGCAAATGGTTTCCTTGTTAATGGTCTTTATCAGTTGCATATTGATGTACCTGTTTAACTATCGAGCAAAACGTGAATGCCAAACGACCTAGGGATAGTCCAAACGACAGATATCTATGCACCTGAGATTAGGTCATATAGCAGAAGATAGGATCAACAAATTGGAGAAAAATGGGCTATTGAGTCCATTGACTTTTGAGTCATATCCAACTTGTGAGATCTTGTCTTCAAGGCAAAATGACTAAACTCCTTTTGTTGGACATGGGGAGAGGCCACAGATCTCCTTGCCCTAGTACTACTGATGTGTGCGGCCCATTCGATGTGCGGCTAGAGGCAATTTTATCTACTTCATTACCTTTACCAATGATTCTGTCTAGGTATGGGTATGTGTATCTTATGAGACATAAGTCTGAAGCCTTTTGAAAAGTTTTAAAGATTCAGACATGAAGTAGCAAAAACCAAACTGGAAAACCCATTAAGTTCTTCGATCAGATCGAGGAGTAATACCTTAGCCGGGAATCCTAGCTATCTTAAGGAAAATGGCATAGTCTCTCAATGGACTCACCAGGAACACCTCAATCAACGGGTTTTAGAATGGAGAAATCGGACTCTATTGGATATGGTTTCGATCCATGATGAGCTTCACAGCCTCCAGATTTTTTTTGGGGACATTCATTATTAACTTTAATTATTTACTGAATAGGGTTCCTCTAAAACATTCTACCACAACGTATGAGATATGGCACGGTAAGAAACCAGTCTTGATCATCTTAGATTTGGGGTTGTCCGGCTTATGTCAAAAGACAATAAGTGTGACAATGTTAGAGTTTAGGTCTTTAGGAGCTCTGATTCATAGGATATCCTAAAGAGTCATTAGGATACTATTTCTACATTCCAGAAGACCACAATGTGATTGTGAGTCGACATGCCATATTTCTTGAAATAGTTTAATTCAAGAATAGTTGGTGTTGGAAAGCACATTAACTTGAAGAAAGTTCTCACAAGCACTAGAGCTAAGGACGCATGAACCAAATCAGGTTGACCAATAAGAACTCCTCCTCCACTCGTAGATCGGAAAAGAGTTTTCCTCCCCTGAAAGATACTTAGGTATTATTTCAGAGGGACGTAGAGAAAATGTTCTCATAGGTAATGGTGCTCATGGGTGATGATTCCCAAAACCTACAAGAGGCGATTCAGATATCGACTCCAAGAAATGGCTTGAGGCAATGAAGTCAGAAATTGACTCGATGCATCAAAAAAAGTCTGGACTTGGTATATCCACCAGAAGGTTATACATTGGTGTAAATGGATCTTCAAGAGAAAGATTGGTGACGATGGAATTGGAGACATTCAAGGCTAGACTGGTGGCAAAAGGTTAAGGTCAAGTGTGAAGGCATTGACTATCAGGATACTTTTCCCCGGTAAGCCTATGCTAAAATCCATCCGCACATTGCTTGCCGGTTGCAGCCTATTTCGATTATGAAATATGGCAAATGGACGTGAAAACGGCATTCCTAAATGGATATCTTGAGGAAGATATCTATATGGAACAGCCGCTAGGTTTCACATCCAGTGATACTGATCACAAGGTTTGCAAGCTGCAAAGGTCCATATATGGACTTAAGCAAGCATCTCAGAGCTGGAACACTCGTTTCAATGATGTGATCAAAAAGTTTGGTTTCATAAAAAACGAAGAGGAACCATGTGTTTTCAAAAGGGTCAGTGGGAGCGCTGTTGTCTTCCTCGTATTGTACGTGGATGACATCCTCCTTATTGGGAATGATATTCCCATGTTGACATCAGTCAAATGTGGTTGTCTAAGGAATTCTCCATGAAAGACCTAGGTGAAGCATCCTTTATTCTAGGAATTAAGGTCTATAGGGATAGACCGAATAGGATGCTAGGACTTTCACAGAAAATGTACATAGAGGAAGTACTAAAGAGGTTTAGTATGGAAAACTCTAAGAGGGGATTAATACCCTTCAGACATGGTATTCATCTTTCCAAGAAGATGTGCCCCAGCACACCTGAGGAAATAGAACGCATGAGCATGATCCCTTATGCTTCTGCAATAGGGAGCCTCATGTATGCCATGCTATGTACACGACCTGATATAGCCCATGCTGTGAGTGTCACAAGCAGATATCAGTCAAATCCAGGTGAAGAACACTAGACTTCTATAAAATGTATCCTTAAGTACTTGAGAAGAACTAAGGATATGATGTTGGTCTTTGGTAATGGAGAACTCCAAGTTCAGGGATACACAGACTCGGACTTCATGTCCGATATAGATGATCGAAAGTCGACATCTGGAAGTCTGTTTGTGTGCAATGGTGGAGCTGTCAGCTGGAAGAGTTCCAAGCAAACTGTGATAGCAGATTCCACCATGGAAGCAGAATATATAGCTGCATCAGAGGCTGCAAAGGAAGCATTCTGGTACAAGAAGTTTGCTGCAGAAATTGGAGTAATGCCATCAGATGCCATTCCTCTTTACTGCAACAACAATGGCGCCATAGCCCTTGCTAAGGAGCCGAGGTCTCACCAGAAGTCCAAGCACATTGAGCGGCGATACCATCTCATCCGCGATTACCTTGAGAAAGGTTACGTTGAGGTCAAGAGAGTCAACTCCGCAGATAATGTGGCAGACCCACTTACAAAGCCGTTAGGCCAGCAGAAGATCGAAGCCCACCTTGAGAAGATGGGACTTAGACTTGTAGCCAATTGGCTTTAGGACAAGTGGGAGATTGTTAGATATATGTGCCCTAGAAGCCAGAATTGGCTGACACTTGTAATACACTTCCAGGGGCAAAATTATAATTTTGACTATAATTTATAAAATGGGTTATTTTCTATCACACATGTGTATTTAGTGTCTGTGATACATCCTTTGAGTTAATGGTAATGATAATTCATATTTTCAAGAGTTGAAAATTTAAGACATGAATAATCATTATTAACTCATAAACAGCTCCCGACCATAGGATCATCACGAGGATGGTGATTGATCCGGAAGGTTGGTGTACGATCGCTTCTCTTTAGTAGATGAGTCTTGAGTCTACGGTGTGGAGACACCAGAGCGAAGAGTACAGGTACTCGTTAGAGAATGAGGGCACTGAGCGTGACCACCTCAAGTAGTCATTAGGAAGTCTACCTTCTCGTCAATGACTGACTCGATGCTGCAGTAGTGTGTCTGGTTCTTTGACCTGAGATGCATCGGCAGTTCACCTTGAGGGTGTTATAGTTTCACTACACCATTACTCGGTCTCCTAGCCATATGGAACCCTGAGGTGTATGTTGGCTGTGACATGTTCATTGTAGGAACTGGATTGCATCAAGATGGGATCTATCTACCTCGGTGGTAGAGGAGTAGCCCTATGATGATCATGAGAATCAAGTCCTGAAGCCCATGGCCATGGCAGAGTGAAATAATAGAAAGAGTTTCTATTTAGATTTTCACATTGGACTCGAATCGAATGATTACATCATATGACAGAGACTAGGGTTTGACGAGTTCACCTTAACCCTAATCTGATCGGGGCTCAAGATAGAAGAACTTAATCACACGGTAGCTGCACCAAGAGGTTCGCATTCAGCTCTGATGGGTTGCCACCATATACTGCTAGGTGTCACTGGTGGATTTTGGGAGCAATTAGAATGATTTAGATGATCGATCATTCTAGCTGTTCGAATCAGAAGAGTTCTGATCCATCGAAAGGAGTTTCGATGATGTCTATGATAGAGATCATGACATATCCCATTACCATACAGAACTGAACCTAACTAGGTCACACAAACAAGGGTTTGAATCTGGTGATCATCAATTGAACTGATCTAGTTTAATTGATCTGAATGAGATTCAATTAGGTTCAAGGAAATCGTGCTAGCACTCGATTGAACCTAACGTTCTTCTTTTACTATCATAAATAAGTTATCCTGACTGAGCCAAAGGAGTTTGTGCTCAATCAGAGGGCTTCATATGGTCTGACTGGAGGTTGTCCAAGTCAGAATAGGTTGTCTTATTTGTAAGACATTACCTGCCATTTTTGGTCACCTGCCATTTCTTGTTCTTTGACTTTGGTCAAAAGTCTACCTTTGACTGGTCAAACGTTGACCATTCACCCTTTGACTTTTGACCACATGTCATGCACCTATTGGAGAGCTGGTGGGGGCCTGTCCCCCTGCCAGAACCTGGCCTAGGAGTCCTTGTTGGACAAGGACTCCACCTCCCTTTTGGATTCCAATCAGAGTTCTACTAAGAATCCAGTTTGACTGGTCTTAGGCGCCCTCTAAGGAGGAATCCAGGGGTCTCTATTCCAACCAATCAGATTTAGATCTGATTTCACAAAGGGTTGTGATTGGTTGAGAGGAAGAGGAGTTGGATCACAAGAGGTCTATAAATAAGACCCTGCGCCCAACCCTAATTCCAAGTAAGAGTGAATGCTATTAGATACGCCCCAAGGCTGCCTCTCCCCTCCTTCTCCATGCCATAGTCTCTTCTCCTCTTGCTCTCCACGTCCAAAAGGTGTTTTGGACTTAGTTTGGTGCGATTCAGATCAAGGAAAGGCGATCAAAAGCAAGAAGGCTGCGCTGCTGCAAAAGGACGACTGCAGATCTTCAAAAGAGTTTTGAAGATCCTCCAGATCAGATCCAGATCTGATTTTTGGAGGTGTGATAGAGAAGAAGAGGATCTCCAGATCCAACCCGAGTGGATACCGGTAGAGGCCAGGCGCTTGCGTGGCTAAGATTCAGAACCTTCCGCTGCAATCAGGATCATCTACAGGGTAATAGGATTACCCAAATTAGGTAAATTGAATTTGATTTAATTTATCTTATTTTATTTTATTTATTAAAATAATAAGAATCAGATCTGAAATATATCAAGATCTGATTGAGATCAAGAGAAAATTTTTGAAATATATCTCTTGATCTAATCAGATCTGGACGAACCTGGACCGGGAAATCAGGATTCCCCTTCATCTTGGTCATAGTGTCCCAGTCTAGTGGGACTCTTGACCATAGAGTCTCAGGTCATCAGGACTCTCGATCAGAGAGTCCCGAACATGAAGAACTCAGAGTCCCAGACCAGTGGAACTCTTGATCATAGAGTTTCAGTCTAGTGGGACTCTTGATCATAGAATCTTAGATTATCGAGACTCAATATCAACCATCAGATCAGATAGAAACTCCTATTATGTATGACCCCATAGGTTCGAATCCTAAGTTGATAGCACATAAACTAATTTTTTATACCAATCGATGTAACCATCTAGCAATGGTACCCGACATCCAGATAGGTCAAATAATTGTAATGCAACATCGACAAACCTATGGAATATGGTCACCATATAATTCTCCCCTTGATCTCGATGCTCAAAGGATGATCTAGGATTTACTGTCAATCCTAAAATTCATCCAAGTATATTTCAAAACTCAGTGTCCATCACATGGACCACCCTGATTAAGGGTTTGCTAAATTGAAGTACAGTGATGCACTTGCTCCAACACTTGGAGAGATCAATCCCATCTTGACTTATAGACAGACAAGTCAAGTACTTGACTACACCTAGTATCCTTTCGTTACTGAATTAGAAATTCAGATAGTTCAGTACCTAAGTATAGTGAGTTGCTTGCAGATCATCGTGGTGATCTCAGATCTAACAGACACTTATATCTATATCCTTCGCGAGCAACTCTTGATAGTAGAGAGCTCCACAGTTAGATTACGTTCAGGAAAATGTACTTCTACACTTTACTTTAATGCCATAACAGTATCTCCATACTTCTTGGTTAAGAAAATAATCAACATTTATGGCACACAATGACCTACACTCGATACGTTATCATCCTAGATAACAATGAATCATTTGGTCGCGAATACGTTTGAGGACTAAATGATAAATCTTCCTTTAT
Organism: Cocos nucifera; assembly: GCA_006176705.1. Classification (NCBI taxonomy): domain Eukaryota; kingdom Viridiplantae; phylum Streptophyta; class Magnoliopsida; order Arecales; family Arecaceae; genus Cocos; species Cocos nucifera. The sequence goes on from QRFJ01002292.1 coordinate 112,117, forward strand.
CGAGTCTAAATAGTCCTAAGGACTTCATCATAGAAGAGTTCATTACAGAAAGATGCACAAAATGATGAAAAGGCTAAAATAATAATTTTATTTATTAATAATTTAAGTATAATTATATTTAGCTCAACCATCTACAACCTAGATGATTGGCTTTAGGATATAATTTCCAACACTCCTGCCTCCCCAAGCCTCAGATCGCCTCCTATTGGCTACACCTGACCTACCTCCTCAAGGCCCTAGCCATGAGCTCTCGACCTACTCCCTCCTCCTCGAAAACTCCTTCCACCTCCCCTCGGCTCGCTTGTCTGTGGCCTCCTCCCCCTGGCTACACCCAACCCCCCCTCCCCTCAGCCTCCTCCTAGCTACATCCGACCCACCTCCCCCTGGCTGCCTCTTACTTCCCCAGCTGCCTCCCACCTACCCCTACCCCACCTTCCCTTAACCCGCCTCTTCGTGGCTACCTTCCCGAGCCCCCGATCGCCTCCTACCTCCCTGGTTGCCTCCCACCTTCCCTCAGCTCGCCTCCCCCTGGCCTACCTCTCTGCGGCTGCCTCTCCGAGCCCCTGGCCACCTTCTACCTTTTCGACTGCCTCCTACCTCCCTGACTGCCTCCCACCTCCCCCCAACTTGCCTCTTCGTGGCCACCTCTCCAAGCCCCTGCCGTCCCCTACCTTCTTGACTACCTCCCACTTCCCCCGCCCTACCTCTTTGCGGCTACCTCCTCGATCCCCGGCCTCCTCCCCCCGGTCACACCTGGCCTACCTCTCTGAGCTCTCGACCACCTTCCACCTTCCCTCGGCTTGTCCCCATGCCCTTATTTCCATGGCCCCTGCCCCACTACAGCCAACCCATGACCCTGACCCTATGGCCCCTATCCTATCGGTTCGACCCCAAGCTCCCATCTGCAGCCACATCTCTGAGCCTCAGTCTTGCTCGCTAGTATATGCCTCCTCACTTCTCAATCCCTGAGTGCTAGCCCATGCCTCAGTCTTTTATGATAGCATGCCTTCTATTATGAGTATTAACGATGATATTAGCAACAGCTAATACTATTGCTAAAAAATAATTTTTTATTTAAAGTATATTAATTAAATATAATAGATATTAGAAAATAATTTATTAAATATTAATTTAATTAGAAGTAGTACAAGACTTGGGTCTCAACATGTAGAGTGCTCGAACTGAAAGAAGGTTCGTGCAACATTACAAACATGGGGCCAAGATGTGCCCTGCCTGCTCGGGTCGGTCTTGAAAGCATTGCAAACATGGGACCGAGACATACCTTGTGCACTCAGATCTCAACATGCAGAGCACTCAAACTGAAAAAAGGTCTGGGCAACATTGCAAGCACGAGACTGAGATGTGCCCTATGCACTCAAGTCTCAACATATAGAGTACTCAAATCGAGGGATGATCCAGGCAGCTTGCGAACATGGGATCGAGACATGCCCTACGTGCTCGAATCTCGACATGCAAAGCACTCGAATCAAGAGAAGGTCTTGGCAGCATTGCAAACATGGAGCTGGGACATGCCTCACACGCTCAAGCTGACAGTGTTAATTTTTTAAAAAATAATTTTAAATTAATAAAATTTAAATTAATTAGTTTTAAATTTTTAGGCCTAACTCTAGGATGGGATTTGCCTGGATGCCATTCTGGTGTGCTCATCTGGCCTAGTCATCTGGCATGCTCCAAGTCCGTATGCATGGGATGCACGTCCTGACCGTCCTTATTTGCAATGATGTCCTTTACTTTTATGATTATGCTTTTGAGAATGCTGCACTCTTAGTTTAAGTACAGGCTCATTATGCTTACAAAAAATGTATCAGTAGAGAAATGCTTGATAGGGATACAATAGTTGCCTATTTATATAAGAGTAGATTTATGCCAAACTATAAGCATTGGTACCTGTATGGGGATCGAGACGTGGGAGATAATTGCAAGGATAGAGAAGGCTCTACTTGTCCAAGACCTTGCTGATGTGTAAGAGCTTAATGGTGATAGGATTTGAGTAGATGATTAGCATATTTGGTGTATTTGATCTGGTTATGAGTGGATACCCATATAATAATCTTTTAGATTGCAGTCATTATAGTCATGATGAACTATAGGGTTGCTATGGTTATAGTCATGCTTACCCTCTATAGAGTTGCTGCACCCTAGAGGCTAAGCAAGGCTATAACTATAGCAATCCCTATAGTCCATCATGGCTATGGTAGTTGCTACCTAAAAGATTATTACATGGGCCTTCACCGATAATTAGATCAAATCTATCAAATGTGCTCGTCATCTGCTTGAGCCTATCACTATTAAGCTCTTGCACATCAGCAAATGTGTTGGATAAGTAGAGCCTTTCGTTCACACATATTATCTCCCATGTCTTCCTGTGCAAGTACTAATATTTGTAGTTTGGTATAAATCAACTTCTATATAAATGGATAAGTATTGTATCCCAGTCAAGCATTTCTCTATTGACACATCTCTTATAAGAACACGAGCTTGTCCTTAAACTAAGAGTGTAGCATTTTCAAAAGCATAATCATAGAAGTAAAGAACATCATTACAAATGGGGATGGTCAGGGTGGGCATACGTCCCATGCATGCAGACTTGGAGCTAACCACATGACTAGACTACACGAGCATATGAATTTTATTTTTAAGTTATTATTTTATTTTTTAAAAATATTTTTACTTCTAGTTTATAGCTCAAGGAGGTGACCAAGGCCTCGAAGAGGCTATGATCATTGCCTATGTGAGATGCGCTTGAGTGGAGGTGATGCATTCTATTCTTGTTATTGTATGGGCAAGCTTGGATGGTCTGTTACATCATAGACTATTGCTTGCAGCCATCTCATAGTTAAAGGTGCAAAGAAACTTATAATGCAGGACAAGCTTAGATGGTCTGTTACATTGCAGACAATTGCTTGCAACCACCTCATGATTAAAGGTGCAGAGAAACTTACAATGCCTTATTTTTCAATGGCAGATCTGAGCCTTCTTCACATTTTCATGTACTGAGATTTTCAAGTACTATTGGATGAGAATCAGACAACACCTAAATCAAGGGACCAATAAATCAACATATTATTATGTACTGCTGGATGAAAATTATTTTATGCTGATACATTACAGATACTAACTAACAATCTTTGTCACACGTGAGTTAAATTTTGATTATCCTGTTATGTTTTGATAGATATTTTATTTGAACTAATTTTTAGGCCATCTTCTTGCTTTAGTTTTTATTTTTATTTTTAGAGATTATACATCATGTCTTCTAGAGGTCGGAGCCATTCTAGCCAAGGATAGAGCCCTCAAGGAAAAAGTGATCATGCGGCTAGCTCATATGATTTTCCACATCTCACATCGAGTGATAAACTCTAGCACTTTAGATATTTTCATTTATATTATTTTATCTAATTAATATAGCATTCTTTATATTAGATAATTTATGCTCAGGTTGGATGATAGGGGGCCACTAGTGACCCCATAATCACATGCAATAGCGACCAGCTCCTAGACATAGAGTCGTGGTCAAAGATCCGTCTGGCTCGTGACCCCTCCGACTCAATCGAAGCATAGATAGCTCATACATGTTCAGAGTCACTCGTAAGTACTATAATTTCAATTAATATATTTAGAATTTAGCAATTCTAGAATTAGCATTTATTTTTTAAAATTAATTTTGCAGTATGTTTAGAGATTCTAAAGTATCTCATGTGGTTATCAGCATCATTCGATGCTTGATGCCAGGGCCAGTGAACACTTTCTCCAGCTAGCCGTCTGGAGCTCGTGATCCAGCCTGAAAGATATTTCTAGTAAGTTAAAACTAGTTTAATTTTTAAATTTTTGATATGCTGGTATTTTAATTACATATTAATTCACGCTTGCTTCTATCTTATAGGAGTACTATCGATTTGAGAATCCTCAAGATGAGGAGGCTAGCTATCAAACCTTTGAGGAGGTGGCCATATGAAGGCTCCAAGATAGGCTCTAAAGCCTCAGGCAGTCTGCCATCCAGCACTCTAGTTTCTAGTCACCATCAGACTTGAGGTTCTTCACAGATCACTAGATGTGAGCAGATATATGATAGGCCCTCTATGATCAGTGGAGTAGCTATGAGTATTCCAGTAGATGGCAAAGGGCTTGATAGAATCGGATCACCCAATAGAATTTGATTAGGCACACGAGTGGTTCGATCAGCATACATATTGTGGCCAACAGACTAGTAAGAAATCAACACCAAAACTCCTCACTAAAACTGTAAAAACTCTTACGTGCATATTTTAATTAATTTAATTTTATTATTTACTTATTATAGACATGGTGGTTGGATTGTCCACCAGATCAACTACAGTTATGGTGGGCCACATACTAATCTAGAAGGACTGGTGACTATTTAGATTCTACATCATAATAGATCGTGATAAGAACTTTAAACTTTATTTACTAATTAAGTTATTCTAGGATCTAATTTTTATATTAGAACTAATATATTTTTGAACTTTGCAGACGCATTATGCGATGACGTACATTGCTGAGAGGTACGGTGATGACCCATCTTCACAACCCCCTTCATCTTAAGGGATGGCTCAACACCACCAGGAGGATGAGTAGGAGCTGAGTCATAGAATTCAGCCATAGCTTCCACCCTCCACCATGATATTTTTCAGCATCTTCATAGGCCTCGACGTCTAAAATCTGTAGTGATGTGCACATGGAGGAGGTCGTGCAAAGTCTTCTAAGCCAGCAATCTCAGAGCCTTCTGGATGGCATCCATGATATGGTCGTGAAGCTTCTCTAAGACCCATAGTTATGCGACCAACTGGACTCGTTCTTTCAACCATCACATCAGATAATTATATTATTAAATTTTTTTATTTATTTTAAATTTTTATATTTAGAAGTTTCATATTTTTAGATTTAAGTCCAAAAAGAGGATCTGAGGACTAAAAATTTAATTTAACCATCCAATCGATGGATCGGCAGTATCTGTAGCTCCGTATCATTGAATGAAATATATAGAAATAATCTATTCAAAAAGCGAAGAAGTGTATTAAAAGATATGCCTCCTTTAAAAGATATATCTCCATATCAAAACTTATTAATATTATTTTATTTCTTTTGTTATAAGATGCTGGAACATTCGGCTATCATCCACCAACTGCTGAAGAGGAGCAGAAGGAGGAGATGGATGATGATGAGGATTAAACCTAATTTTTTTATGTATTATATTTTTTGATACTAATTATAAAAAAGTTATATAATTTTTATTTTTAATATAATATAATTAATTTTTAATTTTTGATTATCATATTATCTTTGGATTTTAATTATAATAGGTATTAGAAACTATAATTTATTATGATTAATTAAAATAGCTTTAAAAATATGATTATTAATTTTTTTAAAAAATAAAATTAATTATTAGTGTCAGTATTAGCAATGGTAGTTGCCATCGCTAATAACTATTAGTGATGGCATTAGAGAATAAATTATCATTACTAATATTTCTTAAAATAATTTATTTATTTTATTTAAAATTAAAAAAATTAGAGATAATATTAGCGATGGTATTTTTGATTGCTAATAATTATTAACGATGGCATTAGCCATGAAAATATCATCACTAATATTTTTAAATTTTTTAAAAATTTTAATTTACATATTAAAAAATAATTTATGATGAAATTATTTCATCTCTAAAGCCATTGCTAATAGCCTTATTAGCAATGGCTCATTTTTTCATCGCTAATAATGAAAATTAGTGACAAAGATTTTTTAAATTGGCTTTTATGATGGTATTAGCAATAGCGAGAATTTTAACGATGGTGTAAGGACTATTAGCAATGGTAGTTAGCCATTGCTAACAGTCCAGATTCTTATAGTAGATAAATCAGTATAACTGATTTAGGTGCCCCTAAACCAATTTGTCTCATGACTTATTGAAGTCAGTGGAAGGATTTTTTTGAAATAACTAGTTAATCTCTTCTCTTATTCTCAAATAATAATAAAATTCTCTAAATTATTAGGTCCTTGAAATGATAATATTATGGGGATGACAAAATCATAGCCTACCATTAAGGTGATGATAATGGGTCCAATTATCTACGTAAATATTGGAGGTACCTTACACCTAGTGTTCATCTAGATAATAAAATTATTGTTTATCATATGATGACTCTATTGTGACTAGCTAATGAATGGTTGGATTGGCCAGAGCTTTCCTCATGCCTGATCATTCACTAGTTAGATCTGCTAAGTAGATTATGTTAATGGTTGGACCTAATTGGGACTTTCAGTGAAGATGCCACATGCCTACTGAAATGGAGCCTGGGGCAAAATTAATACTAAAAATTATTTGAAAAAATAATTGGTTAAGAACCTATCTATAGATGTATATGGATTGGCTAGAGCTTTTCTCAAACCCATATGCAGTTTGTGTAGATTCTAGTACTCGTTAAGGAATTAATGTAATTTCTTAAATTGAAGATAGAGACTATCAATTCAAATAAAATAGAGAAAGAATTTTTGGACTAAAGTCCAAGTCTTTAAGATTTAATAATTCATATACTAATAGATCTTAAGTTCTCTCTTTAGTTAGATGGCTAATATCTTATCGCTTCGATCACTGTTGGATAGTAAAAAGCTTATAGGACCAAATTTTGATAGTTGGTATCGAAAACTTAAAATTATTTTGGAGCATGAACATATCCTATATGTTCTTATGAACCCGGCACCTGATGAACCTATTACCAATATGCATGGTATGGCTAGAGATACTTATCAGAAGTGGCACATTGATCGTACAACTATTCGATGCATCATGAAGACTATCATGAATGATGAGTTCAGTCGAAAATTTGAGGATGCTTAGTCAGAGAAAATGCTTCAATTATTGAACAAATCCTTCGATACCCCTGAGGATGCGAAGAGGCACAAAATGTCTTATGCTATCTTCAATGCCTGTATGTGAAAGTGGGCATCAGTTACTGATCATGTATTTTACATGATCGAGCAAATTAAGCATCTAAGTAAACTCAATTTTCCTCTACATGAACAGTTGGGTAAGGATATAATTTTGAATTCTCTTGCTAAGTCCTACCTCCCCTTCCTCAGTCAAAGGTAGGTAAACTATCATATTTTGCTAGGTTTACAGTAGACTTTTGAGAAAGACCATCAGCTCCAAAAGGAGCCTGTGCATGTGGTAGGACAATCATAGGGAGGTTGTCCCTTTAGAAAAGAAAAAAGAGAAAGAAGAAGGTGCAGAAGAACAATGCTGAGGCTTCTAAAACCAATTAGCTCAAGAAGCCAAAATAGACTAGAGTCAGGTAGGGTGCTTTTTCTACAAGAAGCTAAGATACTTGAAGAGAAACTGTCCTCTTTATATAGCATCCCTTAATCCTAACAGGCCAAAGAGGAATAAGTAAAAGATTATTGGATAAGGTACTTATATGATAATACCTTGTAATTTCTTTATATATGATACTACTATCTGAGTATTGGATATTGGTAGTCCTATTAATATTAGTAATTTACTATAGAGACTTTAGGTCAGTAGGAAGTTTAAGGATGGTGAGCAATTTTTAAACACTGGAGATGGAAAATCTATTCCAGTTCAAGTTTTAGGAATGGTTCAATTTATTCTCAATTCTAAGATCATTTTTTTATATGATTATCATTTTTGTCCATATTTTCTTTTAAATGTTATTTCTATAGGCCTTTTGGTTAAGAATGATTATAACTTTTTAATAAAAAAAATTTATGATGTCATTATAAATGACATTACTGTGATGCTTGGACAATTAAAGAATAATATTTATATTTTATCACAACCTATTGGTATAATATACATATCAAACAAATGCTCAAAGTTAGATAATATCAATGATACCTACCTTTGACATTGTTCGCTTATTCACATAAACAAGAACAGGATATACAGGTTAGCAAAAGAGAAAATCCTCAATATCAATAATTATGAATCATTGTCAATTTATGAATCATGTCTTCTTAGTAAAATGACAAAATCACCTTTTAAAGGAAAGGGTGAACCAGTCGAAGATGTTCTAGGTCTAATACATAGTAATGTATATGGATCCATGAATATTAGTGCATGAGGTGGATATACTTACTTCATTATCTTCACTGACGACCTATCTAAAGGAAAAAACTTATTTCCATCACAAAATCGATCTGATCTGATCTGATCTGTAGCATAATTTTTATAAAAATTTTTATAAAAGCTAATCAAATCAAAGAGTTCTTAGATCTGATCTTAATAATTTTATATTAAAAATAAAAATTAAAATTCAAATAGTAACAATAGTTGTTACTTGTCTAGGGTAAACTACTACCTTGAAGATGATCCTGTTGCTCCTAAGGTCCTGGATCAAGCCATGCATGTGCTTGGCCTCTACCAAAGTCCACTTGGGTTGGACCTAGACGTGCTCTCCTTCTGGATCTAATCTCTAAAAGTCAGATCAGATCTAGATCTGTGAAGCCTTCAAATGAATCTTTCAAGGCAGCACCTTGTATCTTGATGTAGAAGTCCGATCTTTGATCTTTGCTTCAGCTTCTATCAACTTTTGATTGCTGAAACTATGCCTAACCTAATATGGACGTGGAGATGAGGGAGAGGAGAACTAGAGAAGGTGTGGAGATGGGTTTGGCAGCAGCATATGGGTGTGGGAGATCCAAAGATACAAACCTTAGGGTGCAGGGTCTTTAAATAGACCAAACCTACAGTTCCTTCGCATGTAACTTTGACCAGATCAAATGTGACATGTAGAAGGACTCTATATTTAATATCCATGCCCCACCCTCTTATTTTTCTGATTTTGTCACACAAAATTCAAAGAAAGTGGCATGGGATAATTTGGATAGGAAGCAAAGTGGTGCAAGGAACCTATCTTTAAGGTGTTCGATCTCATCAAGCACCTTTGACCTAGTCAAATCTTAATTTGATTGGTCAACTCCCTAATCCATGCATGCGACCTTAATCCTTCATACAAATACTCATTGGGATGTGCACCCTCAGATGAAAATAGGGGGTGTGCGTCTCCTCCCCTCTTTTCTTTCTTGCAAAGATCGGGTCAATATCCTGATAAAATCGAAAATGGTAGGTGGTGATAGGAATTGGTAGGTGTTGTCTTATTTTCATCTGATGGATTAAGACAACTCTTTTCTGACCTGGACAAGCTTCAGTTAGACTAGGATAAAATCCATATAGAATTTTTAGATGAGCCCAAATCAATTTGGCTCAGCCGAGACAAACCAAAAAGTCTATAAAAGGAGAATGTTAGGCTCAATCATGTGCTAGCATGATTTTCTTGAAGCTAATTAGATCTAATCTAAATCAATCAAACTGACTTAGCCTAATTGATCACATCTAGACTCGAACCCTTGTTTCTATGATCCAGTTAGGTTCAGTTCTGTATGATAATGGGATATATCGCGATCTCTATCATCGACATCATCGAAATACCTTTCGATGGACTAGAACTTTTCTAGTTCACCCAATTAGAATGATCGATCATTAAGACCATTCCAATTACTCCCAAAATCCATCAGTGACAACGAGCAATATATGGTGGCAAACCATCAGAATCGAAAGCAAATCTCGCGATGTAGCTACATGTGTGATTAGATTTTTCTATCTTGAGTCCTAACAGGATTAGGGTTAAGATGAACTCGTCAAACCCAACATCCTGTCATATGAACAGATTTGTTAGTTGTGTACCCTAGAAATTAGATTGGCTGATACTTATAATACACTTCTAAGGATAATTTTATAATTTTGATTATAAATTAATAAAAGGATTATTTTCTATCATAGTGTGTATTTAAAGTATTTGTGATACATCCTTTGAGTTAATGGTAATGACAATTCATATTTTCAAGAGTTGAAAATTTAAGACATAAATTTTCATAATTAACTCATAAACTGCTTCCGACCGTAGGATCATCATGAGGATGGTGATCGATCCGAAAGATTGACGTACGATCGCTTTCTTAGAATAGATGTGTCTTGATTCTATGGTATGAAGATACTGAAGTGAGAGTACAGTTACTCATTAGAGAACGAGGGCACTAAGTGCGACCACCTTGAGCAGTCATAAGGAAGTCTACCTTCTCATCGATGACTGGCTTGATGCTGCAGTGGTGTATCTGATTCTTTGACATGAGGTGCATCGACAGTTCACCTTAAGAATGTTATAGTTTGACTATACCATAACTCGATCTTCTAGCCATTCAGAATTTTGAGGTGTATATTGGCTATAGCATGTTCATTGTAGGAATTGGATTGCACTAATAGGGGATCTATCTATCTTGGTAGATGAGGAGTAGCCCTATGATAATCAGAAGATTGAGTCCTTAAACCCATGGCCATGGTAGAGTGAAAATGATAGAAAGAGTTTTTATTAGAGTTTTTACATTGGACTTGAATCGAATGATTAATTCAAATGATGGATGTTGGGTTTGACGAGTTTACTTTAACCCTAATCTAGTCAGGGCTTAAGATAAAAGAATCCAATCACATAGATAACTGCACCGAGATGTTTGCTTTTAGTTCTGATGGATTGCCACCATATACTGCTAGGTGTCACTAGTAGATTTTGGGAGCAATTAGAATGATTTTAATGATCAATCATTCTAATTGTATGAATTAAAAAAGTTCTAGTCCATCGAAAGGTGTTTTGATGATGTCGATGATAGAGATCGCGATATATCTCATTATCATATAGAATTGAATCTAATTAAGTCAAACAAATAAGGGTTTGGGTTTAGATGTCATCAATTGAGCTAATCCAATTTGACTGATTTGAATTAGATCCAATCAGATTCAAGGTAATTGTGCTAGCACATGATTGAGCTTGACTTTCTCCTTCTATAATCTTTCTGATTCATTGCAACTGAGTCAAATTTAATTTGACTCATTCTTAATTGACCTAATTAACCTAATTCATAGTCATACATTGGGTGTACCAAATTTTGTGACTTTTGGAGATGTCTAGACTGAGTTATGATAGAGTTTTATTTGGATTAAACTCTTGAGGGAAGAGTCCTAGGCGTAGTGGACTCTTCCTTATCTACTCATGTCGCCACCTTCTAGATTGATTTTTGCATCAAACTTAGATGAGATCTGGGGTTTTTTGTGGAGATCAGGTCCAAGAGTCCCAATGGTTGAATAAATAAGGATTTTGATCAAAGAGGGACTCCAACTTGATGCTATGCTTTTGTATAAGAACCCTTGTGCCAAGGCTCTTCATGAAAGAAATAATTTTTATACCAAAAAGCCGTCACCCCTTTCATCTTCCATGCCCTCTTTGATCCTCTCTCTCCCCTTCTTCTAAGTGCCAAAGGTTGGAAATAAATCTGAGAAGAAGATCCAATCAAATTTGTGAAGAGTTCAGTATCTATGCGATGGTGTTCATAAGACGGACATGCTACTTTCAGAAATTTTTTTGAAGAACTTTCTAATCAAATTTAGATCTGATATTTGAAAAAAAGATTTATGAGGAGAAGATGTCTAGATCTTGCTTGAGTGGATACTGATAGAGGTCAGGCACCTGTGTGGCTCCTTCTAGAACCTCAGGATAGATCAGGATCATCATAGGATAATCTGATTACCCAAAATATAAGATATAAAATTAATTAGATTTAATTTTATTTTTACTCTTAATATCATATCTGAAAGGGTTAGATCCAAGATGTTTTAGATCTGATTAGGATCTTAGAAAAAAAATTTTAAAATATTTCTTCAGATCCAATCAGATTTGAATGATCCTGTGCTGGAAAATAGGATTTTTCTTCAACTAGTATCAGAGCCAGGTTGGCAATTCATTAGATCTATTTTAGATCTAATTTAATTTTTATTTATGATCTGATATTGAAGAATTTTAGATGTCATATCAGATGTGATTAGATTTAAAATCAAAAAAATTAAAAATAAATCATTTAGATCTAAAATGTATGAGATGCTTGACTAGACTAGGTATAGAATAGTTCTATGTGTAATCTAGTATGATCATATATTTAATTTGATTAAATATAATTTTAGATATATTTAATTTTTATTTTATATTATAATTATTGTAACCAAATCTAAAAAATAAAAAATAAAATTTTTATTTTTATTTTATTTCATATGAGATATGAAAGATGCATGCTTAGACTATTTATAGAATAGTTCTATAAGATGTCTAGAATAGTTTTAATTTTGATATGATCAAATTTAAAATTTTATTTTTTAGATTTAATATATGATATTTTAGATCTGAAAGTATGCATATTAATAATATATGAGATGTATGTAAGACATGTATTAGTTAGATCTTTCTATATATGATATATAATCTAACTAGTTTTATAGTAGAAAATTATATTTTTGATTAAGACGTTCTCCTTGGCCGTCTGATCATAAGAACAAAGTAGAATTTAAAGGCCCTCTTCTCTCATTCGATGGGGTGTTCTTATAATGTGTAGGGATGTTGTGTGTTCGTTCTTAATCAGAAATCAAAATTTATTTTTCTGCAAAACCCAAGATCCTGAAATCCTAGAATTTCTATTATATGTTTTATTCATGAATCCCAAACTTAATTAAGAATTAAAATTATAAAATCAATTAATATAAAAATTATAAATTTTTAGATCTAAGATATATTCATAAAATTGGGTTTAGGCTTGGATAGCTCAATTAAGTCTAGCGGTTGATCAAACCGAATCAAGAGTTGGTTAGGTAGGATCAAAGAAAGCTTAGATTTGACCAGCCTAATAGGATTAAGTCTGGGTCAAGATTGAATCACATTGAGATGTGACTCGATCAAGTCAAGACCTAATTTGGCTCCACAGTTCGAGCCTAGATTGTAGGCTAACCTAATTAGTTCTGATTCGATAATTTGGTGTCTAAGGTAAGTCTGGCAGATATGATCAACTGATTTTTAATTGGGAGCTACTCGATCTGAATGCATTCTTATCGAGTTAATGGCATATCCCTTCCATCGATCTCACTTACCTAACCATTTACATCAACCCAATTCTGATTTAAGGTGGCTAATAATTCGAGCAAACCTATGCCACTAGGTTAGTCATAATTGTTATGACTAAGTCAAGTCAAGTTTAAAGAGACCTAAATTAAATCTTTCTAAGAAAATATTAAGTCTAAGATCTTCCACTATTGTAGATGTGCGGGCCCTTCCAAGAATTGATTGTTCTTGGCTAGATAGAGTGGTTTAGTTGCACTGAAAAGATGCAACCATGTCTATTAGGCATTAGATGCTATGGGTTGGAGGATGGGTTGGGCTCAATATTTTGGATATGGTGAGGAATCCAATCAGAAATCCAATTTATGCAAATGGTGGATCTGACTTAACTAAGGAGTGGATCAATATTTCGAACACGATGAGATTCATGAATTAGAGATCAAGTTTGGGTGCACCATGATTAGAGAATCATTGGATAAGAGTTGTCCACTCATTGGTTGACCCATCACCAATAACTGTTAGGTGAGGTGGTGAGTCAGTTGGTGGGACCGCACCACCCACTAGAAATCAATAATTATAAAGATTTTTGCATCTCTGCCAAGCGAGTATAGGAATCTGAATAAATAGTGAGAGGCTAATTTATTTAAAAATAAAATTTTTAAATAAATTAGTTAAGTCTAATTACAAAATCTAACTAAAAACTTTGACTCTCTATAGAAAAATATCTATGTCCAATCCACTAGCACGTATTCTGGACACAACTATAAGGATTGGCTCTAGAACTTCAAAATTATTTTGAGCTTCGAAAAGCGGACTCATGTGTTAGAACAGAATCCTCCCACCTTATCAAGCCATGCATCCACTGATTAGAGAGCATCTCTCGAGAAGTGGATGGATGAAGAAAACAAAGCTAGGTACTACATGTTAGGCTCAATGTCTGATGAGCTCCAGCGCCAACATGAAGACATTAAGACTAGCCACCAAATGTTGGCTCACCTACAAGAGTTGTTTAGTGAATAGAGTCGTCCAGCCAAATATCAAGTCACTAAAAGATTGTTTAAGGCTTAGATGTGCGATGGACAGTTGGTCCAAGATCATTATCTAATGATGATCAAGGACTTAGAATAGCTTAAGAAGCTCGATGTCAAGTTAGATCAGGATCTACAGATTAATATAATTCTACAGTCCTTGACTAATGCGTTTGGGCAATTCATCATGAACTACCATATGCATACACTTCAGAATATCTTGATTGAGCTCATGAATATGCTGATTACTACTGAGCTTTCTATGAAAGGTTCTAAAGGCTCAGTACTTCTTGTGGAGCAAACTTCTTCCAAGAGAAAATTTTTTGGGAAGAAGAAAAGTTCGTAAGAAAGCAGAAGTTGGATGGTGGAAAGAAGAAGAAGGTAGAGCCAAAGAAGAAGGCTACTGATAAAGAAAAATATTTTCATTACAACACTGACAGCCATTGGAAGCGGAACTGCCCTCTTTATCTGACCAGCCTGAAGAACAAGAAGGAGACAGATACTTCTAGAGGTATGCTCATTATAGAATCTAATATTACGATTTCTTCTGCATCTAGTTGGGTGCTTGACTCTGGTTCTAGTGCTCACTTGTGCACTTCTATGCAGGATCTTGAGGTTAGTAGGAGGCTGAGGGATGGTGAGATGATCCTATGCATCAAAAATGATGCAAGAGTTGCTGTTGTAGTCGTGAAAATCTATCCTCTGTGATTACCATCAAGATTAGACTTAGTACTTAGAAACTATTTTTATATGCCTGCAGCAAGTAGGAATTTGATTTCTATTTCATGTTTAGCACAGGAAGGCTATGTAATTAGTTTTCTTAAGGACCATTATAATATTCTTTATGAAAGAAATTAAATTATAAGTGATTTTCTTATAAATGGTCTCTATCAGTTATATATTGATGTTTCTATTTTTAATATCGAGTAAAATATGAATGCCATAGGATCAAAGTGACCTTGGGATAGTCTAAATGATAGGTATCTTTGGCAACTTAGGCTAGGTCATATAGCTGAAGACAAGGTTAACAAATTGAAGAAATCCAGACTATTGAGTTCGTTGACTTTCGAGTCATATCCAATTTATGAATCATGCCTTCATGGCAAAAAAACCAAGCTTCCTTTTATGGGACATGGGGAAAGGGCCACAAACCTGCTTGTCCTAGTACATATTGATGTATGCGGCCTATTTGATGTACCAGCCAGGGGTAATTATATCTACTTCATTACCTTTATCGATGATTTATCTTGATACGGGTATGTGTATTTGATGCAACACAAATCTAAAGCTTTTGAAAAGTTCATAAAATTCAGACTTGAAGTAGAAAAATAGATAGAAAAATCCATTAAGATTCTTCGATCAGATCGAGAAGGTGAATACCTTAGATGAAAATTCCTAGACTATCTTAAGGACAATAGCATAGTCTCTCAGTGGACTCCACCTGGAATATTTCAACTCAATGGGATTTCAGAATAGAGAAACTAGATACTATTAGATATGGTTTGATCCATGATGAGCTTTACGGACCTTCCTGAGTTTCTTTAGGAATATAGTCTATTGACCGCTATATATCTACTGAATAGGGTTCCATCTAAAATCATTCCTACCACACCGTATGAGATATGGTATGGTAAGAAACCAAGTTTGAGTCATCTCAAAATTTGAAATTGTTCGGCCCATGTCAAGAGACAACAGATAGATAAATTAGAATCTAGATCCTTTAGAGCTCGATTTATTGGATATCCTAAAGAGTTATTAGGATATTTTTTCTATCTTCCAAAAGATCATAATGTAATTATGAGTCGACACACCATCTTTCTTAAAAAATAGTTTATTCAAGATAGTGGCATCGAAAGATAGATTAGGCTTGAGGAAAAGGTCTTCCAAGAGCCATGAGCCAAGGAACCTATGGAACCCAATTAGATTGAGTCAGTCCAATCATTACCTCATCCACCTCGTAGATCAGAAAGAATTTCTCGTCCCTCTGAAAGGTACTTAGATACTATTTCAGAGGACGTAGAGAAAATGTTCTTCATGAAAAATGGGGTTCATGATGATGATCCCAAAACCTATGATGAGACGATATTAGATATCAACTGTGAGAAACAATTAGAGGCAATGAAGTCAGAGATTGACTCAATACGCTCGAACCAAGTCTGGACCTTGGTAGATCCACCTAAAGGTATAGTACCTATTGGGTGTAAATGGATCTTTAAGAGAAAGATAGGTGCCGATGGAAATGTAGAGACATTCAAAGCAAGGCTCATAGCAAAAGGGTATAGTCAGCATGAAGGCATTGACTATCAGGATAATTTTTCATTAGTAGTCATGCTCAAATCCATCCATCCATTGCTTGCTGTTATAGCCTATTTCGATTATGAAATATGGCAGATGGATGTGAAAATGATATTCTTAAATGGATATCTTGAGGAAGATATCTATATAGAAGAGCCACTAGGTTTCACATCTAGTGATAATGATCATAAGGTATGCAAGCTACAAAGGTGCATATATGGACTTAAGCAAGCATCTCGGAGTTGGAATGCTCATTTCAATGATATGATCAAATCGTTTAGATTTATTAAGAATGAGAAGGAGTCTTATGTTTTCAAAAAGATCAGTGGGAGCGCTGTTATCTTCCTCGTACTAAACATGGATGACATCCTTTTAATTGTGAATGATATTCCCATATTGACTACGGTCAAAATATGGTTGTCAAAGGAGTTCTCTATGAAAGATCTAGGAGAAGCATCCTTTATTCTGAAAATTAAGATCTATAGGGATAGACCGAATAGGATGTTGGGTCTCTTACAAAAGATGTACATAGAGGAGGTGCTAAAAAAGTTTAGCATAGAAAACTTCAAGAGGGATTTAGTGCCCTTCAGACATGGCATTCATCTCTCTAAGAAGATGTGTCCCAACACACTTGAGAAGATTGAAGGCATGAGCAAGATCTTTTATGCTTCAGTAATAAGGAGCCTCATGTATGCCATGCTATGTACGCGACCTGATATTGCCCATGCTATGAGTGTCACGAGTAGATATTAGTCGAATCCAAACGAAGAGCACTAGACTTCTATGAAATGTATCCTTAAGTACTTGAGAAGAACTAAAGATATGTTTTTAGTCTTTGGTAATGGAGAACTCCAGGTTCAGGGATATATAGACTCAAATTTTATATCCAATATAGATGATCAAAAGTAGACATCTAGAAGTCTATTTGTGTGCAATGATAGTGCTGTCAACTAGAAGAGTTCCAAGCAGATGGTGATAGCAGATTCCACCATAGAAGCAGAGTATACCGCTGCATCAGAAGCTGCAAAGGAGGCATTCTGGTATAAGAAGTTCATCATAGAGCTTGAAGTGATACCATCAGATGCCATCCCTATATACTGTGATAACAATGATGCCATAGCCCTAGCTAAGGAATGAGATCTCACCATAAATTCAAGCATATCGAGCGGCGATACCACCTCATCCATGATTATCTCGAGAAGGGATACGTCGAGGTCAAGAGAGTCGACACTATAGATAATACAGCTAATCTACTGATAAAATCATTGAGCCAATAGAAGATCGAAGCCCATCTTGAGAAGATGGGACTTAGATTTGTAGCCAATTAGCTTTAGGTCAAGTGAAAGTTTGTTAGTTGTGTGCCTTAGAAGTCAGATTGACTGACACTTACAATATACTTCTAAGGATAATTTTATAATTTTGACTATAGATTAATAAAAGAGTTATTTTTTATCATAGTGTGTATTTAAAGTATCTGTGATATATTCTTTGAGTTAATCATAATGATAATTCATATTTTTAAGAGTTGAAAATTTAAGACATGAATTTTCATAATTAACTCATAAACTACTCCCGACTATAGGACCATCATGAGGATGGTGATCAATTCGGAAGGTTAGTGTACGATCACTTTCTTAGGATAGATGTATCTTGAATCTATGGTGTGAAGACATCGGAGTGAGAGTACAGATACTCATTAGAGAACGAGGGCACTAAGCCTAACCACCTTGAGCAGTCATAAGAAAGTCTACCTTCTCATCGATAACTAGCTCGATGCTGCAGTGGTGTGTCTGGTTCTTTGACCTGAGGTGCATCGACAGTTCACCTTAAGGGTGTTATAATTTGACTACATCATAACTCAATCTTCTAGCCATTCAGAATCTTGAGGTGTATGTTGGCTATAGCATGTTCATTGTAGGAATTGGATTGCACTAATAGGGGATCTATCTATCTCGGTAGATGAGGAATAGCCCTATGATAATATGAGATTGAGCCCTTAAGCCCATGGCTATGGTAGAGTGAAGATGATAGAAAGAGTTTCTACTAAGGTTTTCATATTGGACTCAATTTGAATGATTAATTCACATGATGGATGTTGGGTTTGACAAGTTCACCATAACCTTAATCCAATCGGGGCTCAAGATAGAAGAACCCAATCACATAGGTAACTACACTAAGAGATCCACTTTCAATTTTGATGGATTGCCACCATATACTGCTAGATGTCACTGATGGATTTTTGGAGTAAGTAGAATGATTTTGATGATCAATCATTCTAATTGTATGAATCAGAAAAGTTCTGATCTACTGAAAGATGTTTCGATGATGTTGATGATGGAGATCGTAATATATCTCATTGTCATACAGAATTAAATCTAACTGGATCATACAAATAATAATTTGGATCTGAATGTCATCAATTAAGCTAATCCAGTTTGATTGATTTGGATTAGATTCAATCAGGTTCAAGGTAATCGTGCTAGCACACGATTGAGCCTGACTTTCTCCTTCTGTAATCTTTCTGATTCATCGCAATTGAGTCAAATTTGATTTGACTCATTCTTATATTTTGAGTAAGTTTGTTTTTATTTGACTAAAATAAGTCCAAGTTGGATTAATTGTTGAAATTAAATCCATTCATGGTCAAATTAGACTAGGGTCAGAAGTTGACCTAATTGAGAGAATTGACAGTCACCTGATCAGAGACTTCTAAAAATTTTTTTAGAAATTTTTTTGATCTAATTTTTGGATATGTAATAGGGCATTACATTGAGTGTTCTAAATTTTATGATTTTTGAAGGTGTCTAGACTAAGTTATGATAGAGTTTTATTTGGATAAAACTCTTAAAGGAAGAGTCGTAGGTGCAGTAGACTCTACTTATCTACTTATGCCGCCACCTTTCATATTGATTTTTGGCATCAAAATTAGATGGGATCTGGGGTTTCTTGTGTAGATTAGGTTCAAGAGTCTCAATGGTCGAATAAATAAGGATTTTGATCAAAGAGGGACTCTAACTTGGCGCTATGCTTTTGTATAAGAACCCTTGTACCAAGGCTCTTCACGAAAGAAATAATTTTTATACCAAAAGGCTATCGCCCCTTCCATCTTCCACACCCTCTCTGATCCTCTCTCTCCCCTTCTTCTAAGTGCCAAAGGTTGAAAATAAATCTGAGAAGAAGATCCAATCAAATTTGTAGAGAGTTCAGCATCTATGCAATGGTGCTCGTGAGATGGACATGTTGCTTTCAAAAATTCTTTTGAAGGACTTTCAGATCAGATTTAGATTTGATATTTGAAAAAAAGATTTTTGAGGAGAAGATGTCTGGATCCTACCTAAGTGGATACTGGTAGAGGTCAGGCATGTGCATGGCTCCTTCCAGAACCTTAGGACCGATCAGGATCATCATAGGATAATCTAATTACTTAAAATACAAGGTATGAAATTAATTAGATTTAATTTTATTTTTAATCTTAATATTAGATCTTAAAGGATCAAATTCGAGATGTCTTAGATCTAATTAAGATCTTAGAAGAAAATTTTTTAAAATATTTCTTCATATCCAATCAAATCTGAACGATCTTATGTCGGAAAATAGGATTTTCCTTCAAATAGATCATTCGATTTGAGTTCGATGTGAAACCCTAATAGAAAACACTTTTCTATTATATCATACTACCATGACCATGGGCTTAAGAACTCAATCTCATGATCATCATAGGGCTACTCCTCCACTACCGAGGTTGATAGATTCCATCTTGGTATGATCTAGTTACTATAATGAACATGCTATAGCCAACATACACCTCAGGATTTTGAATGGTTAGAAGACCGAGTTATGGTGTAGTCAAACTATAACATCCTTAAGGTGAACTATCTATGCACCTTAGATCAAAAAATTAGTCATATCACTGCAGCATCGAGCCTGTGATCGATAAAAAGGTAGACTGTCTTATGACTGCTTGAGATAGTCACGCTCAGTGCCCTCATTCTCTAATGAGTACCTATACTCTCGCTCTAGTGTCTCCACACCATAGACTCAAGACTCATCTATCCTAAGAAAGTGATTGTATACCAACCTTTCAGATCAATCACCATTCTCGTGATGATTCTGCAGTTAAGAGCAGTTTATGAGTTAATTATGAAAACTAATGTCTTAAATTTTCAACTTTTGAAAATATAAATTATCATTACCATTAACTCAGAGGATGTATCATAGATACTATGTACACAATATGATAGAATAAAATAATTCTTTACTAATTTTAAGTCAAAATTATAAAATTATCCTTAGAAGTATATTACAAGTGTCAGTCAATCTAGTTTCTAGGGCACGCATCTAACAAACTTCCACTTGACCTAAAGCCAATTGGCTACAAATCTAAGTCCCATCTTCTTAAGATAGGCTTCGATCTTTTGCTATCCCAAAAGCTTCGTCAGTGGATTTGCCGCATTATCTATGGAGTCAACTCTCTTGACCTCGATGTATCCCTTCTTGAGGTAATCGTAGATGAGATGGAATCGCTATTCAATATGCTTGAATTTTTAATGAGATTGGAGCTCCTTAGCTAGGGCTATGGTGCCATTATTGTTGCAGTATAGAGAGACGGCATCCGATGGCATCACTTCGAGTTCTACGGTGAACTTCTTATATCAGAATGCCTCCTTTGTAGCTTTCGATGCAGCGATGAACTTAGTTTCCATGATAGAGTCTGTGATTACAATTTGCTTGAAACTATTCCAGCTAATTGCAACACCATTGCATACAAATAGACTTTCAGATGTCAACTTTTGATCATTTATGTAGGACATAAAGTCTGAGTCTATATACCCTTGGACTTGGAGTTTTTCATTACTAAAGATCATAAATATATCCTTAGTCCTTCTCAAGTACTTAAGGATAGATTTTATAGAAGTTCAGTGACCTCATCCATCTTGATGGTGCTCTTTCTCACTAGAAGAGCAGTCACCAAGGACTCATATGAAGGGAGAGCAATGCTAGCAAGACCAACGCTCTGGTCTTCTCCTTAACTTTTTTACCAACACTAAGAAGGTCGGTAAGGATCTTTTGAAAGTTGGATGGATGCTCTTGCATGCTCTAACCTTCATCTATCTGTAGCTGATACAACTGCCTCCAAAGAAATAGCATGTTGGTTAGTGACTTCGCCATGTACAACTCCTTGAACTTCGACCATAGTGCCGTCAGAAAAGTCTCTCCAAGTACATGGAACACCACATCATTCGTTAGGTTCAAGCAGATCGTACTCACCGCCTGCATCTGGATCCACTTCCAATCCTTCACCTCTGTGGTGGCTGGCATCTCGTCATACAAGAGAGCATCGATCAACCCATGTTGGATAAGGACATCATTTATCTTTACTTGCCATAAGAAGAAATTGCTCTTCCTATCGAACAAGTTGATCTCTACCTTGATTGTGCTTGTCTTCTTCATATTCTTCAACCTCTATCCACTGCTACAATCTATGCTCCAGTACTATCTAGCTCTGATACCAATTATTATGGTATCAACTTGCTCTGATACCAAACTATTAAGGATCTAGTACCAAATTATTATGGTAGGAAGAAGAAAAAAATAAAATAAAAAAATAATCAAGTACATAGATTAGTCTAAAGGCTCGCCTCTATGGGGCATGCAAAGCTTCACTATGAAAGAAAAAAATAGGTATAAGAGGAGAACACCTACTTTCAACTCATCATACACAAATCTCTCTCAACTAGAAGCTATCCTCATAAAAGCTCTCTCAAAATTACAAGGAGACCTATAGAAGCTATAAGATGCTTTACCCTCATAGCCTCCTCGTCGGATGTTATACACCTGTTGCTTTTCTCTCTCGTGAACTGCACGTACTCGATGCTCTACCAAGCTCCTCTCTGTAGCTGCTTGAGTCTCTCTACATGCCTCTCATGCCACACATGCCATCTTTTTTGCTTCACAGCACCTCAGCCCTTTAAATAGGATGAAAATTCTCTTCTCGGTAGTTCACAGGAGTCCTAATAGGGCTCGTTCTCCTAATATGAGTCGAACATGATCTTGATGGAGTCTTGAAATATTTTTCAACCTTCAGATCATGACCGCAACCCTCTATGGATGTTGGATCCTGTGGTCCACATGCAACTCCCATAGACCCTTTGGATTAATCACAATCCGAGTCCAAATAGAAAAAATCCATCGTATTCTATTCACCTCCATCGAGTCGGCTCGATCAGGGGTCGAGCTAGCTTAACTGCATCTTGTCCAGACTCCTGCTATCTGTTTGCCTGAGAGAGCCGGCTCAACTATGATTCGAGCTGGCTCGATCTCAATTCGAGTTGGTTTGACTACGTATCAGAGCCAGCCCGACTGCTGTATTGAAAATTGATTCTCTTCTTACTGTAGATTGAATTCGAGGTGTCAAATCCTAATAATCTATACCTCAACTCAACATTCAGCCTCCACCGACTTTAAGAGCTTGTGATCTATCTTGCCCCCATCTTAGGGCATGCCTGCTGATCATGAATGGGCAAACGTGGAAGTCAAGCTAGGCCACTTGATCTCACCTCTATCATGGGCTATGTCCACTTTGACCAAAGATCTGCTCGAAAAATTCACCTACGATAATAGAAATTTCACTCTACGATGTCCCCTCTCATCCTCCCAAGTCTCTCATCTCGTGCCCGATCCATCCTCACCTGGAGCTCCACCTTGCATCGGGCTCCCTCTGGCTCCTGAAGCTCCATCTTACATTGAACTTTCTGCCAGATAGTAATATTCTCTTATCTTCTTTTTCTCCTCCAATATCATCCAATCATCATGCATGACCTTCAGGATTCCATCACCAGCTACCCACCTATAGTCATTTAAATCCAATCTACTCAGTGAGATAAGATTCCATCTAAAATCAGGTATGCATCGGACCTTCCCCAATCTTCTCACTACACCATCATGTGTCTTTCAGATGACCATCCTGATGCCTCTAATTGCATAGCTCAATCCATCCGACAGACAAACAGTGCCATCACTATTCTTCAGGGAGTCAAATTGCTTCTTTGTGCAACAAACATGTATGTGCATGTATAATCTAAAATCCACTATTGGAAAGAACTAGATTCCTCATTTGATATCTTCAGGATATCATCCTCTGACTTGCTACTAGCCATCGTTGTAGTAGCCCTCGTCCGATCCTTGAGTTATGAGCAATCCTTGACTCGATGCCCCAACTCATCACATCTATAGCATCTGATCTTGCTAGGATTCCTCATCTTGGACCTGGATCCTCCTCCTCACAATCTTCTACTGCTCTGTCTACTGCCTCCTGCTCCTCCAAAAATCACCAATGTTGAGTTACCGCCATCTGAGCTCGAAGCTAGATTCTTTCTCCTGAGAATCTTGTTCTAGAGTATCACTGCAATGACCTCATCCATTTTGATGGTGATCTTTCTCATTAGAAGAGCAGTCACCAAGGATCATACGAAGGGGAGAGCAATGCTAGCAAGATCAATGCCTTGGTCTTCTCCTTAACTTTTTTACTAATACTGAGGAGGTCGGTGAAGATCTTCTGAAAGTTGGATAGATGCTTCCGCATGCTCTAACCTTCGTCCATCCATAGCTGGTAGGAATGCCTCCAAAGGAATAGCATGTTGGTGAGCAACTTTGCCATGTACAACTCCTTGAGCTTCGACCACAGCACCATTGAAAAAGTCTCACCAAGTACATGGATTACCACATCATCCACTAGGTTCAAGTGGATCGTGCTCACCACTTGCATTTGGATCCACTTCCAATCCTTCACCTCTATGGTGGCTGGCGTCTCATCATACAAGAGAGCATCGACCAACCTATGTTGGAAAAGGACATCTTTTATCCTTGCTTGCCATAAGGAGAAATTATCCTTCCCATTGAACCTATTGATCTCCACCTTGATTGTGCTTGTCTTCTTCATATTTTTTAATCTCTATCCACTACTACAATATGTGCTCCAATTATATCTGGCTCCGATATCAATTATTGTGGTATCAACTCGCTTTGATACCAAACTATTAAGGATCTAGTACCAAATTATTGCGATAGAAAAAAGGAAAAAATAAAATAAGAAAATAATCAAGTATGTGGATCAGCCTAAAGGCTTGCCTCTACGAGGCATGCAAAGCTTAACTATGAAAAAGAAAAATAGGTACAATAGAAGAACACACACTCTCAACTCACCATATACAAATCTCTCTCAACTAGAAGCTACACTCACAAAAGCTCTCTCAAAATTCCAAGAAGACCCACAGAAGCTATAAGATGCTATGCCCTGACAACCTCCTCATCGAATGCTATGCACCTGTTGCTTCTCTCTCATAGGCTGCACGTACTTGATGCTCTACTAAGCTCCTCTCGGTGGCTATCTGAGTCTCTTTACATGCCTCTCATGCCATACGTGCCATCTTTTTTGCTCCACAGTACCTCGATCTTTTAAATAGGATGAGAATCCTTTTCTCAGTAGTTCATAAGAGTCCTAACAGGGCTCGTTCTCCTAATATGAGTCGAACATATCCTCATCCTTGATGGAATCTTAAAATATTTTTCAACCTTCAGATCATGACTACAACCGTCCATGGCTGCTGGATCCTATGGTCCATGCGCAACTCCCGTAGACCCCTTGGATTAATCATAATTCGAGTCCAAATAGAAAAAACTCCATCATGTTCTGTTTGCCTCTATCGAGCTGGCTCGATCAGGGGTCGAGCTGGCTCGACTACATCTCGCCCAGACTCTTGCTGTATGTCTGCCTGAGAGAGCCGACTCGATTATGGTTCGAGCCTAATCGATGTCAATATGAGCCGGCTCGATTGTGTATCAAAGTCAGCCTGACTGCTATGCTAAAAACTGATTCTCTTCTTAGTATGGGTCAAATTTGAGGCATCAAATCCTAGCAATCTCCACCTTGACTCGACATTCAGCCTCCACCTTACTTTGAGAGCTTGTGATCCATCTCACCCCCATGCCCTGAGGCATGCCTACTGATCATGGATGGGCAAACATGGGAGTCGAGCTAGGCCACTCGATCCCACCTCTATCATGAGCTATGTCCACTTTGACCAAAGACCTGGTCGAAAAATTCTCCTACGGTAATAGAAACTTTACTCTACGACGTCGCCTCTCATCCTCTTAAGTCTCCCATCTCGTGCTCGATCCATCTCCACCTAGAGCTCCACCTTGCATTGGGCTTCCTCTGACTTCTGAAGCTCCACCTTGCACTGGGCTTCCTATCAGATAGTAATATCCTCTTGTCTTCTTCTTCTCCAATATCATCCTATCGTCATGCATGACCTTCAGAATTTCATCACCAACTATCCACCTATAGTCGTTTAAATCTAGTCTGCTCAGTAAGATAAGATTCTACCTAAAATCGGATATGTATCAGACCTCCCCCAATTTCCTCACTACACCATCATGTGACTTCTAGTTGACTATCTTGATGCCTCTAATTGCATAGCTTGATCCATCCGACAGATAAATAGTGCCATCACTGCTCTCTAGGGAGTCAAACTGGTTCTTTCTGCAACAAACATGATATGTGCATGTAGAATCTAAACTCTACTATTGGAAAGAACTAGATATCTCATCAGATATCTTCAAGACATCATCCTCTGACTTATCACTGGTTGTCACTGTAGTAGCCCTCATCTGATCCTTGAGTTATGGGCAATTCTTGACTCGATGCCCTAACTCGTCGCACCTATAGTATCTGATCTTGCTAGGATCCCTCATCTTAGACCTGGATCATCCTCCTCACGATCCTCTTTCACTCTATTTACTACCTCTTGCTCCTCCAAAAATCACCAAAGCTGAGCTGCTGCCATCTAAGCTCGAAGCTGGGTTCTTCCTCCTGAGAACCTCATTCTGGAGTATTGCTATAGTGACCTCATCCATCTTGATGGTGCTCTTTCCTACTAGAAGAGCAGTCACCAAGAACTCATATGAAGGATGGAGAGATGCTAGCAAGACCAACGTCCTGATCTTCTTCTCAACTTTTTCACCAATGCTGAGGAGGTTGATGAGAATCTTCTAAAAGTTTGATAGCTGCTTCCGCACGCTCTGGCCTTCATCCATTCACAGCTAGTAGAACTGTCTCCAAAGGAATAGCATATTAATGAGCGATTTCACCATGTATAATTCCTCGAGCTTCGACTACAGCGTTGTTGGAGAAGTCTCGCCAAATACATGGATCACCACATCATCCGCTAGGTTCAAGTAGAATGTACTCACCACCTACATCTGGATCCACTTTTAATCCTTCACCTCTTTGGTGGCTGGTATCTCGTCATACAAGAGAGCATCGATCAACCCATATTGAATGAGGACATCCTTTACCCACACTTGATACAAAGAGAAATTGTCCTTTTCATTGAACCTGTTGATCTCCACCTTGATTGTCCTTATCTTCTCCATATTCTTCAATCTCTATCCACTGCTATAATCTATGCTCCGGTACCATCTGGCTCTGATACCAATTGTTGTGGTATCAACTCACTCTAATATCAAACTATTAAGGATCTAGTACCAAATTATTACGACAGAAAGAAGAAAAAATAAAATAAAAAAATAATCAAGTACGTGGATCAGCCTAAAGACTCACCTTCATGGGGCATGCAATGCTTCACTATGAAAGAGAAAAATAGGTATAAAAGGAGAACACCCACTCTCAACTCATCATACATAAATCTCTCTTAACTAGAAGCTATCCTCACAAAAGCTCTCTCAAAATTTTAAGAAGACCCACAGAAGCTACAAGATACTCTGCCCTCACAGCCTTCTCACCAAATGCTATGCACCTATTGCTTCTCTCTCTCGTGGGCTGCACGTACTCTGTGCTCTGCTAAGCTCCTCTCAGCAGCTACTTGAACCTCTCAACATGCCTCTTACGCCACATGTGCTATATTTTTTGCTCCATAGCATCTCAACCCTTTAAATAGGATGAGAATCATCTTCTCAGCAATTCATAGGAGTCCTAACAGGGCTCGTTCTTCTAATATGAGTCGAACATGTCCTTGATGGAGTCTTGGAATATTTTTCAACCTTTAGATCATGATTGCAACCCTCCATGGCTGTTGGATCTTGTGGTCTATGTGCAACTCCTATAGACCCCTTGGATTAATCACAATCCGAGTCCAAATAGAAAAACCCCATCGTGTTCTGTTCACTGTAGTGACCTCGTCCATCTTGATGGTGGTCATTTTCACTAGAAGAGCAGTCACCAAGGATACATACGAAGGAGAGAGCGATGCTAGCAAGACCAACATCTTGGTCTTCTCCTCAACATTTCACCAATGCTGAGGAGGTCGGTGAGGATCTTCTGAAAGTTGGATAGATGCTCATGCATGCTCTGACCTTTGTCGATCCATAGTTGTTAGAACCGCCTTCAAAAAAATAGCATGTTGGTGAGCGACTTTACCTTGTACAACTCCTCGAGCATTGACCATAGTACCGTCTAAAAAGTCTTGCTAAGTACATGGATCACCACATCATCCACTAGGTTCAAGCGAATCATGCTTTCTGCCTGCATCTAGATCTACTTTCACTCCTTCACCTCTATGGTGGCTGGCGTCCTGTCATACAAGAGAGCGTCGATCAACCCATGTTGGATGAGGACATCCTTTACCCTTACTTGCCACAAAGAGAAATTATCCTTCCCATCAAACTTGTTAATCTCCACCTTGATTGTACTTGTCTTCTTCATATTCTTTAATCTCTATCCACTGCTACAATCTGCACTCCGGTACTATCCAGCTCTGATACCAATTATTATGATATCAACTCACTCTGATACCAAGTAGTTAAGGATCTAGTACCAAATTATTATGACAGAAAGAAGAAAAAAATAAAATAAGAAAATAATCAAGCACGTGGATCAGCCTAAAGGCTCGCCTCCATGGGGCATGCAAAGCTTCACTATGAAAGAGAAAAATAAGTACAAAAGAAGAACACCCACTCTCAATTTATCATACAAAAATCTCTCTCAACTAGAAGATATCCTCATAAAAGCTCTTTCAAAATTCTAAGGAGACCCACAGAAGCTACAAGATGCTTTACCCTCATAGCCTCCTCATTAGATGCTTTGCACCTATTGCTTCTCTCTCTCACGGTCTACACATACTCGATGCTCTGCCAAGCTCCTCTTGACGGCTGCCTGAGCCTCTCTACATGCCTCTCATGCCACACGTGCTATTTTTTTTTCTTCACATCACCTTAGCCCTTTAAATAGGATGAGAATCCTCTTCTCAGGAGTTCATAGGAGTCCTGACATAGCTCGTTCTTCTTATATGAGTCGAACATGTTCTTGATGGAGTCTTAAAATATTTTTTGACCTTCAGATCATGTTCACAACCCTTCATTGCCGCTGGATCCTGTGGTCCACGTGCAATTCCTGTAGATCACTTGGATTAATCACAATCTGAGTTCAAATAGAAAAAATTCTATGGTGTTCTGTTTGCCTCCATCGAGCTAGCTCGGTCAAGGGTTGAGTTAGCTTGACTGCATCTCGTATGGACTCCTACTGTTTGTCTACCTAAGAGAGCCAGCTCGACTATGGTTCAAGCCGGCTCGACTACATATCAGAGCCAACCCGACTACTGTGCTGAAAATTGATTCTTTTCTTACTGTGGATCGAATTTGAGGTATCAAATCCTAACACCCCAATCTCCTCACTGCACATGTTTCTTCCAGCTGATCTTTCTAATGTCTCTAATCGCATAGCTCGATCCATCCGACAGATAAATAGTGCCCTCACTGCTCTCTAGGAAGTCAAACTGTTCCTCTTTGCAACAAATAAAATATGTGCATGGAGAATCTAAAATTTACTATCGGAAAGAAGTAGATATCTTATCAGATATCTCCATGACATCATCCTCTGACTTGCTACTGGCCGTTGCTGTAGTAGCCCTCGTTCGATCCCTAAGTTATGGATAATTCTTAACTCGATGCCCCAACTCATCGCACCTATAGCATCTGATCTTGCTAGGATCCCTCATCTTGAACTTGGATCATCCTCCTCGTGATCCTCTGCCACTCTGTCTACTACCTCCTGCTTCTCTAGAAATCATCAATGCTGAGCTGCATCCATCTAAGCTCAAAGCTGGGTCTCCCTCCTGAGAATCTCTGTTGCTCCAAGAATTAATTTTGATGATTGTAAAGCATTTGAGGGGATTACTAATGAATTTGGCTTGGAAAAAAAATTTTTGTATTTCAGAGGCAAAATCATAATTTTATCAAGTTTTGATCTGAGAGTCTCAAGAGCAAGTATAGAAGATTTCTAATCCTTTGGAGGTAGTTCCATGATTTTTGGATACTTATTTTGGAAGAAAATCAAGTTTGAAGCGAAAGGGTGGACCCCTAGGTTGTTCCGTGCTGAAAAGGGCAGTTTAGCATGATGTCTCTATGCCAAGGGTCGACCTCTACTGTTTCGAAGGCTAAACATACAAAATGGCTAATTTTTTGAATTTTATCTTAGATTTTAACCTCGAGGTCAACCCTTGTGCCATGAGTCGACCTATGAGTCGATTCTTATGTCATGAGTCGACCCCTGCAATAGAAATTTTTCTACAATGGCTTTTTTTTCTTATTTTAATAGATTTTAATGGTTTCTTTAACATCTCCAATGGCTATAAATCTTGCCCAAAATTCTCTCCTCTACCTATTGAAGATTTAAAAGGCTTTAAAGAGGAAAAAATACAAGAGATTGGTGTGATTCAATTTCAGCCCTAAGCAAAAGTCATCTTCAAGCAAAGAAGCCTTCATTTCAAGTTCACCTATCTCTCAAGAGCTCTTTCAAATCTCCAACAACCTTGAGAAAAATTAGAGAAGCTTCATCACAAAACATGGAAAGGTTGATCCTAACCTTGAATAGAATTATATTGGATTGGCTTATACCCAAAAAATAAGTATTCTAGCTTGGGATAGCTAGGGTTGGAGATTTTCAATAGTGTATTTGAAGGAACCAGATGTAGGGTTTCACGGGTAGATCTTGAAATTTTTTCAAGATCATGCAGTAGAAGACTTAAATAAATTAAATATTTATTTAAATAAATATATAAATATCTAGATCTTAGATCTATTACATGATCAAGGCATGATATTAAATCAGAAATTAAAATCAAATAAGAAAGAAAATGTTGATCAAATCAACCTAGATTTGCACTACATCAAATGCAGATATGAAGTTAATAGATCAGATCTATTATCTAAGCAAGTTAGACATTCTAGCTTGCTGATCCAGGCTTGAGAATGAAGTCATGAGCTGCACATGCATCCATCTTCTAGGAGTTATCCACACGAGCCCACGAACATGATCAGAGATCCTGATGCAGGAAATCAGCACAGCATGCTAGTATTATGCTGATCTCTCTTCGACGATCGATCTGATGCTTTCTTCTTTAAAACTTAAACTCTCCAAAATATGAGAAGAAAGTAGAGACTTTTTTAATCTGAGACTCTCTTAGAAAAAACTCAAAAGAAGGAGGAGAGATGAGGAATAAAACAGTCTTAGAAGAAGACCCTCTTCTTCTTCTCTTTTCTCTCACCTAGATACTTAGTTTGGTGCCTATGAAACCCCCATGCCTAAGGATCC
The DNA here is from genome assembly GCA_006176705.1 of Cocos nucifera. Classification (NCBI taxonomy): domain Eukaryota; kingdom Viridiplantae; phylum Streptophyta; class Magnoliopsida; order Arecales; family Arecaceae; genus Cocos; species Cocos nucifera. The sequence continues at coordinate 143,034 of QRFJ01002292.1, forward strand.
TCTTTCTATGATTTTTACAAACTTCAAACCTCTCCCAAATCTCTATATATCATAAAAAAGTTAGGTCAAAATTCATCCTAAATTTATAGAAAAAGAAGAGTCCTTTTCTAGGTCAAAAACTAGACAAGGAAGGACTAGATTTAGCAAGTAGAGTTGGGCGCCCCTCCTCTAATTTTTTTTGGTAAATCCAGCAAGGAGAGGTGCACAAAAAACCTCTCACTCATGTAGAATTAGGAAGGAAAAATAGGAGATGGGTGGTAGACATGGAAGGAGATGTTTTGGTTTATAAGGATTCTATCTCATAGAATCCTAAATCAAAACTAACTTCCTCTTAGACTTGGTCAACCACCAAATAACCATATGACACTAAGAGTGAAAGAAGGGGCATGCGTGAAGACCAAAGAGAGACTCTCTGTCACACAAAAAGAGAGGGCATGGGGCGTGGAGGGCTAAGGTGGCGCAAGGTGGAATCCTAGTCTCACTAGGATTCCATCTATGACTTGGTCAAACATGATTTCTCAAACCAAATAAAATCAAAACTAAATCAACTAAATTAAATTAGGTTCTAACCTAATTAAGGACTTAATTAAATTAAATTAAATTAAATTAAATTCTAATTTAATTTTTTAACCAAATTAAAGAATTGGGTTGACCCAAGTCCTAGTTAGACTAGGACTAGTTCTTCCTTGCACTTGACTTATCCAATAACCCAATTGGACTTGATCCAATCAAGCCCAAACCAAATCTAATTAAATCATATTTAATTAGACTTAATCTTAGCCCTCTAGCTTAATCAAATTAAGTTAATCAATAATCTAATTGCTAATCGATCCTCCTACAATACTTGCATTAGGTCAAACATCAATCATATTGATTGTTTAATCCTAAAATGATTCTAAATCACTGATCAACCATCCAATCAGAATATGAACTCTAATGTATGTGACCTCATAGGTCCAAACCTAAGTCAGTAGCATAGAAATAAATTTTTGTATCAATCAAAGTGACCATTTAGCAATGATATCCGATGGTCGGATAGGTCGAAAGGTGTAGAGCACCATCCTTAGAACCCATGCAAATATAGTTTCCATATAATTCATCTCCTTGACCATAATGCTCGTAGGATACCTCAGAGTTCAACTGTCAACTTTGATCAGATTGTCCACATTGTATTTCAAAATATCAAATCCATCTGATGGATTATCCTTGCCAAGATTTTGCTATATTGAAATACAGTGATACATTCTTCTCCAACTCTTGGAGTGGTCAATTCCATCTTGATCACACTCCGACTTTGCAAGTACTTGATTGTGCTCAGAAGCCTTTCGTTGCTGAATTAGAAATTTAGTTAGTCCAGTACCAAAGCACAGTGAGTTGCTTGCAAGTCACTGAGGTGATCTCAGGTCTAAGGGATACTTATACCTATATCCCATCAGAGACATTCTCGATAGCAAAATACTCTAGAGTTGATCACGTTCAATAATAATATACCCATACATCTCACCTATATGCCATACCAGTGTCTCCATACTTCTTGATTAAGAAGACCACCAACCTATATGGCATATAGCGATCTATGCTCGATAGATGTTGTCATCCTAATTAACAGCTTATCATTTGATCGTGAACAAATTTAAGGACTAATCGATAAATTCTCTCTTTATCGAAACTAAATAGTCCTAAGAACTTTATCACAACAATGAAGTTCATTAGAAGATATAAATTTATGATGAAAAGGGATGCCAAAATATTTTTTATTAATTAATAAATCAATTATAATATCTTAATCATTAATAGGTTGATGATTGATTTTGGGACATAATTTCCAACAACTCCCACTTATCCTAAAGCCACTCGGCACAGTATCTAATACCCATCTTCAACTTATGATTGTCGAACTCCTTGATTGCCTGGACTTTAGTGAAGAGATCAGCTAGGTTCTCCTTTTCATCGATCTTCTAAAGGTCAACGTCACCATAATCCACGATCTCATGGATCAAATGGAAGCAACGCAGAATGTGCTTTGTCCATTGGTGTGCCTTAAGTTTCTTTGCTTGAGCTATGGTGCTAGTGCTGTCGCAGTAGAGCAGGACTAGACCATTAATGGAGGATGTACTCCAAGCTCGATGGTGAACTTCCTCAGCCACACAGCTTTCTTTGCTACATCTAATGCTGCCATGTACTCTGCTTCGCAAACAGAGTCAGCCACTATATGCTACTTACAATTTTTCCAACAGATGGCTCCACCATTTAGAGTAAAGATATATCCTGATATACTTTTACTGTCATCATGGTCAAATTGAAAGCTGGAGTCTATAAACCCCAGAAGCTTCAGATCTGACTCACTATAAACCAACCATTGGTCCTTAGTATTTCTTAAATACTTAAGGATGGTTTTAACCATCTTTCAGTGATTTTCTCCAAGGTTAGATTGGTATTTACTCACTACTCCTAGTGAGTATGCCACATCTGGTCTCGTACATGTCATTGCATACATAATAGACTCCACTATCGAAGCATATGAAATTCTACTCATACGCTCTCTCTCTTTAGGAGTTGTCGAACAATCCTTCTTAGAGAAAGAAATTCCTTGGCCTATCGAAAGATAGCCCTTTTTGGAATTCTCCATGTTGAACCTCTTTAACATAGTTTCTGTGTACGTGGACTGGGATATACCAAGCATCCTTTTAGATCTATCCCTATATATCTTCATCCTTAGGATGTACGATGCTTCACCCAAGTCCTTTATAGAGAACTGTGATGATAATTAGACTTTTATTCCTTGTAGTGCGGGGATGTTATTCTTGATTAAGAGAATGTCATCCATATATAAAATAAGAAATACCACTGCTGGACCATTTATCCATTTATAAATGCAGGGTTCTTCTTCATTCTTAATGAAGCCATATGTTTTGATCACTTTATCAAAATGCATGTTCCAACTCTGAGATGCTTGCTTTAATCTATAAATGGATCTCTGAAGCCTGCACACCTTGGACTCATCTGTAGATGTGAACACCTTAGGTTGCATCATATACACCTCTTTGGTTAGCTCTCCATTTAGGAAAGCCGTCTTTACATCCATCTACCAGATCTCATAGTCCAGGTAAGCAGCTATTGTAAGCATTATCTAAATGAATTTAAGCATTGCCACTGGGGAGAATGTCTCATCATAGTCAATACCATAACATTGACAATATCCCTTGGCAATCAGACGGACTTTATAGGTCTCCATCTTTTCGTCTACACCTCTTTTTCTTTTGAATATCCATTTACACCCAATGGATTTAACCCTTTCAAGTGGGTCAACTAATGCCCATACATCATTGACCTTCATGAAATCCATTTTAGATCTCATGGCTTCTAGTCTTTTTTTAGAGTTGGATCTCTGCATCGCATCCATATAAGTGATCGGATCCTCATCATTTTCATCGAGTTTGATGGGATCACCATCCTGGACCAAGAATCCATAGTATCCATCCGAATGGCACGGTACTCTATCGAATTACCTTAATGGTGCGGGTTCACTAGGCTTTGGATCTGATCTAATCAAATCCGACTTAGGTTCAACATTCTGTGATGGACTTTCTATCTGTTGAACTTCATCAAGTTCAACCTTAGAGGCAACGGTTCCTTCACCAAGAAAATTCTTTTCCAAAATGGTTGTCCTAAGACCGATGAACACCTTTTGTTCATCAGCATGGTAGAAATAGTATCCTTTGGTCTCTTTTAGGTATCCTATGAATGTAAACTTGTTAGACCTAGGTCCAAGTTTATCTGTAATTAATCGTTTGACATAAATTGGATACCCCCAAACCTTAAGATGTGAAAGTCCTTGCTTACGCTCTGTCCATATCTCATATGGGATTTTAACTACAAACTTATTTGAAACCCTATTTAATAGATAACAAGTTGATTCGAGTGCATATCCTAGAAGGATATCGATAAGCTAGCAAATCCCATCATGGATCGGACCATATCTAACAGAGTCCGATTCCTTCTTTTAAACACACCATTATGCTGTGGTGTTCCTGAAGGAGTCCATTGGGAGAGAATCCCATTCTCTTTTAGATATGTGAGAAACTTATCAGAAAGGTATTTTCCTCCATGGTCAGATCGAAGAGTTTTAATACTCTTTCTAATTTATTTTTCTACTTCACATTGAAATCGTTTGAACATTTCAAAAGAATCCAACTTATGTTTCATCAGATAGACATATCCATATCTGGATAGATCATCTATGAAAGTGATGAAGTAGATATATCCACCTCTGGCACTTGTGCTCATTAGTCCACATACATCAGTATGTACTAGACCTAAGAGCCCATTGGCTTTCTCACCTTTTTTAGTAAAAGATGACTTGGTCAATTTACCAAGAAGATAGGGATCACAGGTTGGAAGTGATTCATAATCACTGACTTTGAGGATTTTCTCTTGAGTCAACTTATTTATCCTATTCTTAATTATATGACCTAGCCTATAGTGCCATAAGTAGATATCTAATACACTATTTAATTTAGGGTGCTTGCCAGTAAAATAGACTATATTAACAAGTTGTGATAACATATATACCATTGTTCAATTGTCCATAGAAAGCAGTAACACCATTCACAATGACATTACAAACTCATTTTTTTATTAAAATTTCATAATTATTAGTGGCCAAAAGACCTACGAAAATGATATTTTAAAAAAAACTAGGACAGAAATGACAATCACTAAGAACAACGGTATGAGATTCAAATACAAGTTTCAAAATTTCTAAAGCTAGAACTGAAACTGGTCTTCCATCTCCAACGTTCAGGAATCTCTTGTCTTGCTTGAATCTTCTACTAACCTACAACCCCTGCAATGAATTGTAAATATGGTAAGGGCTACTGGTATCCAATACCCAGTCAGTAATATTACAAATAGAGAAATTGCAAGGAGTTATCATATAAATACCTTGCCCGGCAATAGCTTACTTCTTTCTTTGCCTGTTTGGGTCTAGGAGCAATGTACTGAAGACAGTTCCTCTTCCAATGCCTCTGCTTCTTGCAAAAGAGGCATTCAACTTGACTCTTATCGAGCTTGATCTTCTTGGTCTGGCCCTGCACTGATGTCCTAGCCTGAACTTGCACCTTCTTTATTTTCTTCTTCTTGTTCTTCTTTTCTTTCCTAAGAATGAGAACCAAGATGAACCTCCATTAGTTTATCGACTTCTTATGGAGCTGGTGATCCTTCTCAAAGTTCAAAGGAACCCAATAAGCCATGGTAGTTTACTTCGACTATGTCATTCATAATGAGTAAGGAAAGGGAAGGACTTTGCAGTGAAGTCAGTATTTGCATCTTTCTCAAGTTGTTCATGCAAGGAAAAGCCGAGTTTGCTCAAGTGCTCTATCAGCTCGATCATATATAGTACATGATCAGTGATAGAGGCTCCATTCTGCATTCTGACATTGAAGATGGTGCAATTAGTCTTGTACCTCTTAATGTCATCGGGTGTGCCAAAAGAATCCTCCAATACTTGGAGCATTTCATTTGGCTGAGCTATCTCAAACCTATGACTGAACTTGTCGCTCATCACAGCCAGCATAATGCAGTGCATCATGGTTTGATCACTGAGCCACTTCTGATAAGTGTCTCTGACTATTCCACGTGCATTGGCAGCGGGCTTCTTAAAGGCAGGATCGGTCAACACATATAGGATCCGTTCATGCTCCAGGACAATCTTCAACTTTCGGTACCAGCTACTAAAGTTAGGTCCCACCAACTTATCATTGTCCAACAATGATCCGAGCGATAGAAAAGTGGCCATGTCTGTACATAGGAAAATCAAAACCTAATTAGTAATTGATTCATTAAACCTAAAGATTTGGACTTTAATCAAAAGGTTTCTCCTACTATTTTATTCAAATTGGTAGCCTCTACCTCCAACTCGAAGAATTATCCTAATTTCTTAGTGAGTACTAGAATCCACATAGACTACACATGAGCCTAACTTTGGTTGCCCAACCCATGTAATCTAAGGATAGGTTCATAACCAACTATTTTTCTAAATAATTTCTAGTAATTAAATTTTGCCCCAGCTCCTAATTAGTTGGCTTTGGCCTTCTCAGAAAAGGGTCTAGTTAGGTCCAACCAGTAACATGACCATACTTAGCCCATCTAACCAATGAATGATCAGGCCCAACTTTGGTTGGCCCATCTGACCACCATTTAGAAAGATGTATCAAAGAGATTATATAATGAATAATAATTTCATCAATCGATAAGCACCACGCCTTTGGGCCTCCAATGATTATCCAACTGATGGACCCATTATCATCCACTTTAATGGGAAGCTATGATCCAGTTATTATATAACTATTTTATTTTAGGGATCTAATAATTTTAGAGGATTTATTTATAGGAGTGAGTAGGTTAAATTAATTAGCTTGTCATGATCATCCCACTGGCTTCACCAAGTCAGCTTAAGGGAGACCACTAATAGGCTGGTCTAGGAGCACCTAAATCAGTCATACTAATTTACCTAGCTGACATGGGTCAGCTCGAATAGTCAGGTGATTCAATCAAAACATAATCTCACCAAAAGGCCAGATAAGTTCGATCGATGGGAGGATCTACCAAAGCTTGCCTTAGACACCATCATAAATAGCCAGGTAAGTGGGCTGCCAATTAAAAATCACTGATCTGATTTACCTTAGATACCAACTAGTTTAATTAGTTTCAATTAGATCAATCTAACAGTTCATACTAGACCGTGTAGCCAAGAATCAAGTCCATCTTGGGTCTTGTTAAAGACATGGACTTGACCAACTACATCTATTGTAATTGATCTAGAAAATCCTTGACCTAATCTAAGATAACAATTGATTAGATTTAGTCAATTCTCTAATTAAGTCCATTCTTCAATCTAACCCTAGGTCTAACCCAATTAATGGACCTAATCTCCACTAACCCATTTAACCCAATGTGTTATGATTTGTGTCTTAGGATCTTCAATTCATAATTCTAGATCCTAATCAATCAACTTCTGAATTCTCAATTAAGTTTTGGGCTGAGGGTTGGGGTTCGGCTTTTCAAAAATAATTTTTATATTTATAAAATATTTTTAAAATATGGTTCTATCAACCAAGTTGCAAGTTTGATTCATAATCAATATACAAGTAAAATAAACATAAAACTACTTTATATCTAATCTAAATAGATTCATGTAATTAAAATAATTTTAATAATAATCAATCATAAATCTTTCTAGATCAAATCTAACACATTTATGATGATTGAAATTAGATTAAAATTTTTTTAATTAGATCATAAAATTTCTTAGATCTAATCTAAAATTTTATGATTAATATTTTAGATCAACACGTAGTAGGACAACCTATTCACTATAAGGGGTAAACCTTAGAGCAGGATAACCTTATAGCAGTCTATGCAATTTAAAATATTTTATTTTTAGATCTAAAACTATTTAAAATCTATTAAATTATAAATAAAATTAGATCAAATCTAATAAATTTATGATTAGAGTTAGATCATCATGAACTAGGACAATCTTTTCACTGTAAGGGATAAACCTTACAGCAAGACAACCTTATGGCAGTTCGTGAGATCTAACTTTTTTTTATTTTTTTAATTTTAGATTTAATAATTAGATTATAAATTAGATATAATATAAGAAATAATCTAAACATGCATAAAAATCATTTAATAAGAACCTAGGCTCTGATACCAATTGAAGGAATCAGATCTAGGGTTTCATGGATAGATTTTGAAACTTTTTCAAGATCTTACAGTGAAAGACTTAAATAAATAAAATACTTATTTAAATAAATATATAATACCTAGATCTCAGATCTATTACATGATCAAGACATGATATTAAATCAAAAATTAAAATCAAACAAGAAAGAAAAGGTTGATCAAATCAACCTAGATCTATACTACATCAAATGCAGGTATGAAGTTAATAGATCAAATCTATTACCTGAATAAGTTAGACATTCTAACTTACTGATATGAGCTTAAGGATGAAGTCATGAGCTGTACATGCATCCGACCTCTAGGAGTCATCCACACGAGCCCACGAACCCAATTAGAGATCCTGATGCAGAAAATCAGCACAGCATGCTAGTACTATGCTGATCTCTCTTCGACGATCGATCTGATGCTTCCTTCTTCAAAACTTAGACTCTCTAAAATATGAGAAGGAAGAGGAGAGTTTTCTAATCTGAGACTCTCTCAGAAAAAACTCAAAAGAAGGAGGAGAGATGAAGAATAAAATAGTCCTAAAAGAAGATCCTCTTTTTTTTCTCTTTTCTCTCACCTAGACACCTAGTTTGGTGCCTTTGAAACCCCCATGCCCAAGGACCCTCTGAAGGTTCTTGATCTAGGGTTTTACAGATAGATCTTGAAAACTTTTTCAAGATCTTACAATGGAAGACTTAAATAAATCAAATATTTATTTAAATAAACATGTAAACACCTAGATCTCAAATCTATTACATGATCAAGGTATGATATTAAATCAAAAATTAAAATCAAATAAGAAAGTAAAAGGTTGATTAAATCAACCTAGATCTACACTACATCAAATGCAGGTATGAAGTTTATAGATCATATCTATTATCTGAGCAAGTTAGATGTTTTAACTTGCTGATCCAGGCTTGAGGATGATGTCACGAGCCGCACATGCATCCGACCTCTAAGAGTCATCCACACAAGCCTACAATCTTTGATCTAAAGTTCGATATAGAAAATCAGCATAGCATGTTAGTACTGTGCTGATTCTTCTTCGATGGTCGATCCGATGCTTCCTTCTTCAAAATTTAAATTCTATAAAATATGAGAAGAAAAATGAGAGTTTACTGATCTAAGACTCTCTCAGAAAAAACTCAAAAAAAAGAAGAAGAGATTGAAAATAAAATAGCCCTAGAAGAAGACCCTCTTCTTCTTCTCTTTTTTCTCACCTAGATACATAGTTTGGTGCCTATGGAACCCCCATGCCCAAGGATCCTCTTTCTCTAATTTTGCACACCCCGAACCTCTCCCAAAGCTCTATATTTCATGAAAAAAATTAGAACAAAATAGAGCATGGGGCATGAGGATTAAGTGGTGCAAGTGATAGGGAGTCCTAGTCACACTAGGACTCCTATTTTGACTTGGTCAAACAAGATCTTTTAGCTAAATAAAATTAAGATTAAACTAACCCAATTAAATAAGGTTCTAATCTATTTAAGAACTTAATTAAATTAGATTTAATTTTGATTTATTTTTTAATCAAATTAAAAAATTGGGTTAATCCAAGTCCTAGTTAGACTAGGACTAGTTCTTCCTTGCACTTGGCTTATCCAATAAACTAATTGAACTTGATCCAATCAAGACCAAACTAAATTTAATTAAATCATATTTAATTAAACTTAATCTCAGCCTATTGGCTTAATCAAATTAAGCTAATTAGCAATTCCATCGCTAATCGATCCTCTTACAATACTTGTACTAGGTTAAACACCAATCGTATTGATTGTTTAACCCTAGAACGATTCTTAATCGTCGATCAACCATCCGATCAGATCATAAGCTCTAATGTATATGACCTCATAGGTTCAAATTTAAGTTGGTAGCATAGGAACAAAATTTTGTATCAATCAAAGTGATCATCTAGCAATGATATCCGACGGCTGGATAGGTCAAAGGTGTAGAACACCATCCTTAGAACCGATGCGGATATAGTTCCATATAATTCATCCCCTTGACCACAATGCTCATAGGATACCTTAGAGTTCAACTATCAACTCTGATCAGATTGTCCCCTTTGTATTTCAAAATATCAAATCCATCTGATGGATTACCCTAACCAAGGTTTTGCTATATTGAAATACAGTGATGCATTCTTCTCCAACTCTTGGAGTAGTCAATTTCATCTTGATCACACTCCAACTTTGGAAGTATATGACTATGCCTAGAAGTCTTTTGTTGCTAAATTAAAAATTTAATTAGTTCAGTATCAAAGCACAGTGTGTTGCTTGCAAGTCACTGAGGTGATCTCTGGTCTAAGGGATACTTATACCTATATCCCATCAGAGATATTTTCGATAGCAAAATGCTTTGAAGTTGATCACATTCAATGATGATGTATCCATACATCTCACCTGTATGCCATACCAGTATCTCGATACTTCTTGATTAAGAGGACAACCAACCTATATGGCATATAGCGACCTATGCTCGATAGACACTATTGTCCTAATTAACAGCCTATCATTTGATCGTGAATCTATTTAAGGACTAATCGATAAAACCTCTCTTTATCGAAATTAAACAGTCCTAAGAACTTCATCACAATAATAAAGTTCATTAGAAGATATAAACTTATGATGAAAAAGATGCCAAAATATTTTTATTAATTAATAAATTAATTATAATTACAAAATAGCTCAACCATCAATAGGCTGGGACATAATTTTCAACACCCTCTTCCTATGATTTTTGTGCATCCAAAACCTCTTCCAAAGCTCTATATTTCATTAAAAAATTAGGTCAAAATTCATCCTAAATTTATAGAAAAAGAAGAGTTCATAGTGTAAAAGGATTCTGTGTATCCCTGACGAGTTCTCCTACCAAAACCAACATCATATCCTAGTTCTTCTCAAGTACTTAAGGATACATTCACAGAAGTCAGTGTTCTTCACCTGGATTTGACCTGATATCTGCTTGTGACACTCACAGCATGGGCTATATAGGTCTGTACAAGCATGCATACAAGGCTCCCTATTGCAGAAGCATAAGGGATCTTGCTCATGCAGTTCTATTTCCTCAGGTGTGCTAGGCACATCTTCTTGGAAAGATGAATACCATGTCCTGAAGGGTATAATCCTCTCTTAGAGTTTTCCATACTAAACCTCTTTAGTACTTTTCTATGTACATCTTCTATAAGTCCTAGCATCCTATTCGGTCTATCCCTATAGACCTTAATTCTAGAATAAGGATGCTTCACCTAGGCTTTCATGGAGAATTCCTGGACAACCACATCTTGACTGATGTCAACATGGGAATATCATTCCCAATAAGGAGGATGTCATCCACGTACAATACGAGAAGACAAAAGCGCCCCACTGACCCTTTTGAAAAACACGGTTCCTCTTTCATTTGATGAAACCAAACATTTTGATCACATCATTGAAATAGATGTTCCAGCTCCGAGATGCTTGCTTAAGTCCATATTATGGACCTTTGCAGACTTGCAAACCTGTGATCAGCATCACTGATGTGAAACCTAGCGGCTGTTCCATATAGATATCTTCCTCAAGAATATCCTTTAAGAACGCGTTTTCACGTCTATTGCCATATTTCATAATCGAAATAGGCTGCAACGCAAGCAACATGTGCGATGGATTTTAGTATAGCACTGGGAAAGATGTATCCTGAAAGTCAAGCCTTCGACGTTGACATAACCTTTTGCCCACAGTCTAGCCTTGAATTCTCCACATTTCCATCTCACCAATCTTTCTCTTGAAAGATCCATTTACATCCAATAGGTACTATCCTTCTGGTGGATCTACCAAGGTCCAGACTTGGTTTGAGTGCATCGAGTCAATTTCTGACTGCATTTTCAGCCATTTCTCGAGTCGATATCGTATAGCCTCTTGTAGTTTTGGGATCATCACCATGAGCACATTACCTACTGAGAACATTTCCTCTACATCCTCTGAAATAATACCTAAGTATCTTTAGGGGTGGAAAACTTTTTCCGATCTATAGAGGGGAGGAGGTAGTGTTCTTATTGGCTCAACCTGATTTGGTTCCACTTGGTCCTTAGCTCGTTCTGCTTGTGAGACTTTCTCATCAAGCTTAACTTTTCCAAATTGCCGCTATCTTGATATAAACTATTTCAAGAAAATGGCATGTCGATCACACAATCACATTGTGGTGCTTTGGAATGTAGAAATAGATCCTAATGACTTTAGGATATCCTAATAATCGAGCTTTAAGGACCTAAACTCTAACTTGTCCGCTTGTTGTCTTTTGACATAAGCCGGACAACCCCAAATTCTGAGATGACTCAGACTTGGTTTCTTACCGTGCCATATCTCATACGTGTGGTAGGAAACGAGTTTAGAGGGAACCCTATCAGTAATATAATTAGAAGTTAACTAATGAGTGTCCCAAAGAAATCGGAGGTCTGTGAAGCTCATCATGACCAACCATATCTAATAGTCCGATTTCTCGTTCTGAACCCGTGAGTTGAGGTGTTCCTGGTGGAGTCCATTGAGAGACTATGCCATTTTCTTAGATAGTCTAAGAATTCCGACTAAGTATTCACCTCCTCGATCTGATCGAAGAACCTTAATGGTTTTCCAGTTTGTTTTCTTACTTCATGTCTGAATTTTTGAACTTTTCAAAGCTTCAGACTTGTGTCTCATAGATACACATACCCATACCTAGAGATCATCGTAAAGGTAATGAAGTAGACAAAAATTCCTCTAGCCGGCACATCAATGGGCCGCACAACACGTATGTACTAGGCAAGGAGATCTTGGCCCTCTCCCTATGTCCAACAAAAGAGAGTTTAGTCATTTTGCCTTGAAGACAGATCACAAGTTGGATACGACTCAAACAAGTGATCAATAGCCCATTTTCTCCAATTTGTTAATCCTATCTTCTGTATATGACCTAATCTCAGGTGCCATAGATATCTGTCGTTTGGACTATCCCTAGGTCGTTGGCATTCACGTTTTCTCGAAGTTAGAAACAGGTACATCAATATGTACTGATAAAGACCATTAAAAGAAACCATTTTAATTTTATTTCTTTCATAAAGAATGTTACAATGGTCCTTAAAGAAGGTGATCACATAACCTTCTTGTGCTAAGCATGAAACAGAAATCAAATTCCTGCTAGCTGCAGGCACAAAATAACAGTCTTTAAAACTAAGTCTAAACAGATGGTAATCCAGAGGGTATGTTCCCACGCTACTAAGCAACTCTGCTCCATTACCGATGCATAGGATCATGTCTCCATCCATCAGCCTCCTGCTATCCTCAAACCCTGCATAGAGTGCAAGTGAGCACTAGACCAGAGTCAAGCACCCAACGGATGCAGAAGAAACGTAAGGTTAGACTCAATAACAGCATACCTTCAGAAGGACCTTCCTTCTTTTCTTTAGGGTGGCCAGGTAAGTAGGGCAGTTCCACTTCCAATGGCCGTCGCTGTTGCAATGGAAACACTTTCCTTTCCATCGACCTTTCTTCGGTTTCTGCTTTCTTCTTCTTTGATCCTTCTACCTTTTGCTTTTTCACAGACTTCTTTTCTTCCATAAGACTTTCTTTTGGAAGAAGTCCGTTCCATAGCAAGAACTGAGCCTTTAGAACCTTTCATAGAAAGCTCAGCGGTAACCAGCATATTCAATCACTCGCCAAGGAATTCTGAAGTTTATGCATGTGGTAATTTATGATGAATGCCCATATGCATCAGTCAAGGATTGCAGAATAATATCTTCTGCAGTCCAAGTCAACTTCACACTGAGCTTCTCAAGCCTTCCATGTCCTTGATCATTGTCAGACAGTGATCTTGGACTGACTGCCCATCACGCATCTTAGCCTTAAAAAGTTCGTTTGTGACTTGATATTTGGCTGCGCGACTCTGTTCACCAAACATCTCCTGCAGGTGAGCCAACATTGGCGAGCAGTCCCGATATCCTCATGTTGGCGCTGGAGCTCATCAGACATCGAGCCCAACATGTAATATCTGCCTTATTATCTTCTCAATCCATTTTTCCAGAGACGCTCCTTGTTCAGTGATGGACGAGCTGGTAAGGTGGAGGGTCCTGGTCCAAAACATGTGTTAACTTCTCGAACCCAAAATAATTTTGTAGTTCCTGAGCCAATCTTTATAATTGGGTCCAGTCAGTCTAGTGTCTCTAGGATACATGCCAGTGGTTGGACGCAGATATTTTCCTGTAGAGAGTCAAAGATTCTAGTTAGATACTGTAATTTTGACTTGACCAATTTTTTAATTTTATTTTTAAACAAATTAGCTCCCACTATTTTCTCGGATCCCTACACTCCCTCTGTAGAGATGCGAAAATCTCCATGATTGATGATTTCTAGTGGGTGGTGCGGTCTCACCAACTGACTCATCACCTCACCTAACAGTTATTGGTGATGGGTTAGCCAATGAGTGAACAACTCTTGTTCAATGATTCTCTAATCATGGTGCACCCAAACTTGGTCTCTAATTCATGAATCTCACCGTATCCAATATTGATCCACTCCTTAGTTAAGTCAGACCCACCATTTGCATAGACTGGGTTCCTAATTGGTCTCTCACCGTATCCGAATATTGAGCCCAACTCATCTCCAGCCATAGCATCCAATGCTAATAGACATGGTTGCGTCTTCCCGTGAACTGAGCCACTGTATCCAGCCGAGAACAATCAACCCCGGGAAGGGCCCGCACGTCTACAATGGTGGAAGACCTCGGACTTAATTTTTCTTAGGGAGAATTGATTCAGGTCTCATTAAACTAGACTTGCTTAGTCATAAAAATTATGACTAACCTAGTGGCATGGGTCAGCTCGGATTATGACCACCTCAGATCAGAACTGTGTCAAAGATATGGCCAGTAAGTGAGACCGGAAGGATATGCCTTAACTCGCACAAGAACGCATTCAGGTCGAGTAGCTTCCAATTAAAAACCAGTCGTCGTCTGTGCCAAACTTACCTTAGACACCAAATTGTTGAGCAGAACCAATTGGGTTAGCCTACAATCAGACTCTAACCTCTGAGCCTAATTAGGTCTGCTTGATCTGACTCGATCTTGACCCAGACTTAATCCTATTAGGCTGGTCAATTTAAGCATTGTTGATCCCATCTAACCAACTCTTGATTCGGTTTGATCAACCGCTTAGACCTAATTGAGCTACCCAAGCCCGAACCCATATTATGAATATGTCTTAGATCTGAAATTCTTAAATTTTAGACTAATTAATATTCCATAAACTTAATTCTTAATTAAGTTGTTTCATAAACATAAATATATC
>QRFJ01002292.1:158083-198330 GCA_006176705.1 Cocos nucifera
CATGAGTGAGCAAAAACTAGACAAGGCAAGACTAGATTTGGCCAAGTAGTTGGGCACCCCTCTCTACATATTTTTTGGTAAATCCAGCAAGGAGAGGCACATAGAAAACCTCTCACTCATGTGGAATTAGGGAGGAAAAATAGGAGATGGGCAGCACACATGGAAGGAGATGTTTTGGTTTATAAGGATTCTATCTCATAGAATCCTAGATCAAAACTAACTTCCTTTTTAGACTTGGTCAACCACTAAATAACCATATGAGAATAAGAGGGAGAGAAGGGGCATGCATGAAGACCAGAGAGAGACTCTCTATCGCATAAAAAAAGAGGGCATGGGGTGTGGAGGGCTAAGGTGGCATAAGGTGAAATCCTAGTCTCACTAGAATTCCATCTATGACTTGGTCAAACATAGTTTCTCAAACCAAATTAAATCAAAATCAAATCAACTAAATTAAATTAGGTTCTAACCCAATTAAGAACTTAATTAAATTAGATTAAATTTAATTTAATTTTAATTTAATTTTTTAATCAAATTAGAAAATTGGATTAATCCGAGTCCTAATTAATCTAGGACTAATTCTTCCTTGCACTTGACTTATCCAATAAGCTAATTGAATTTGATCCAATCAAGTCTAAACTAAATTTAATTAAATTATATTTAATTAGACTTAATCTCAACCCTCTGTCTTAATCAAATTAAGCCAATTAATAATTTAATTGCTAATCGATCCTCCTGCAACACTTGCATTAGGTCAAACATCAATCATATTGATCGTTTAATCCTAAAATAATTCTAAATCACTGATTAACCATCCGATTGGAATGTGAACTCTAATATGTATAACCTCATAGGTTCGAACCTAAGCTAGTAGCATAGAAATAAATTTTTATACCAATCAAAGTGATCATCTAGCAATGATATCCGACGACCGGATAGGTCAAAAGGTGTAGAACACATCCTTAGAACCCATGCGAATATAGTTTCCATATAATTCATCTCTTTGACCATAATGCTCATAGGATACCTCAGAGTACAACTATCAACTCTAATCAGGTTGTCCACATTATATTTCAAAATATCAAATCCATCTGATGGATTACCCTAACCAAGGTTTTGCTATATTAAAATATAGTGATACATTCTTCTCCAACTCTTGGAGTGGTCAATTCCATCTTGATCATACTCTGACTTTGCAAGTACTTGACTATGCCCAAAAGCCTTTCATTACTAAATTAGAAATTCAGTTAGTCTGGTACCAAAGCACAGTGAGTTGCTTGCAAATCACTGAGGTGATCTCAGGTCTAAGGGATACTTATGTCTATATCCCATCAGAGACATTCTTGATAGCAAAATACTCTAGAGTTGATCATGTTCAATGATAATATACCCATACATCTCACCCGTATGCCATACCAGTGTCTCCATACTTCTTGGTTAAGAGGACCATCAACCTATATGGCATATAACGACCTATGCTCGATGGATGTTGTCATCTTAATTAATAGCTTATCATTTGATCGTGAATAAATTTAAAGACTAATCGATAAATCCTCTTTTTATCGAAACTAAATAGTCCTAAGGACTTCATCACAATAATAGAGTTCATTAGAAGATATAAATTTATGATAAAAAGGGATGCCAAAATATTTTTTATTAATTAATAAATTTATTACAATATCTCAACCATCAATAAGCTGACGATTGGTTTTGGGACATAATTTCCAATAGTATTCAGTTTAAATATGGTTAGTGGATTTTAATTTTTAAGTAGGAGCTTGGAGAGTGGATGTAGGTGCAGAAAAAGCACCGAACCACTATAAATCTTGTTTGTTTGTGGTGTGCTTGCTATCTTTCTTTTCTTAGTTTGTTAAATTCTTACTCTCTAATCTTTTATATTTTTTCTCTAACCTAAATCGCTTCACACATACGTCTTGCATATCATCATTCAATCTTGATATCTTTAAATTAGCTTTAAAATTTTAAAAACCCAATTCACACCCCCCTCTTGGGTTGCATAGCCGGGCAACAAGTGGTATCAAAGCTTGGTGCTCTAGCCCTATTTTGATTTAACTATCAAAGAGCTAAAGATGTATAGCAACCCAAGTTAGTATTTCTCTAGCCGAGGGGCAATTCACAAACCGATCTTCACTTTTCAATGGGACAAACTATACCTATTGGAAAGCTCAGATGAGGATTTTCATATAAGCACTTGACTATAATATGTAGAGTATCATAGTTAATGAACCACACATATGTTAGATATATGTGCCCTAGAAGCCAGAATTGGCTGACACTTGTAATACACTTCTAGGGGCAAAATTATAATTTTGACTAAAAGCAATAAATGGGTTATTTTCTATCACATATGTGTATTTAGTGTCTGTGATACATCCTTTGAGTTAATGGCAATGATAATTCATATTTTCAAGAGTTGAAAATTTAAGACATGAATAATCATTATTAACTCATAAATTGCTCCCGACCATAGGATCATCATGAGGATGGTGATTGATCTAGAAGGTTGGTGTACAATCACTCTCTTCAGTAGATGAGTCTTAAGGTCTCATGGTGTGGAGACACCGGAGCGAGAGTACAGGTACTCTTAGAGAAGAGGGCACTGAGCGTGACAACCTCAAGTAGTCATTAGGGAGTCTACCTTCTCGTCGATGACTGACTCGATGCTGCAGTAGTGTGTCTGGTTCTTTGACCTGAGATGCATCGGTAGTTCACCTTAGGGTGTTATAGTTTGACTACACCATTACTCGATCTCCTAGCCATATGGAACCCTGAGGTGTATGTTGGCTATGACATGTTCATTGTAGGAACTGGATGACGTCAAGATGGAATCTATCTACCTCGGTGGTAGAGGAGCAGCCCTATGATGATCATGAGAATCAAGTCCAGAAATCCATGGCCATGGTAGAGTGAAATAATAGAAAGAGTTTCTATTTAGATTTTCACATTGGACTCGAATCGAATGATTACATCATATGACAGAGACTAGGGTTTGACGAGTTACCTTAACCCTAATCTGATCGGGGCTCAAGATAGAAGAACTGAATCACACAGGTAGCTGCACCAAGAGGTTCGCATTCAGCTCTGATGGGTTGCCACCATATACTGCTAGGTGTCACTGGTGGATTTTGGGAGCAATTAGAATGATTTAGATGATCGATCATTCTAGCTGTTCGAATCAGAAGAGTTCTGATCCATCGAAAGGAGTTTCGATGATGTCTATGATAGAGATCATGACATATCCCATTACCATACAGAACTGAACCTAACTGGGTCACACAAACAAGGGTTTGAATCTGGTGATCATCAATTGAACTGATCTAGTTCAATAGATCTGAATGAGATTCAATTAGGTTCAAGGAAATCGTGCTAGCACTCGATTGAACCTAACGTTCTTCTTTTGCTATCATAAATAAGTTGTCCTATCTGAGCCAAAGGAGTTTGTGCTCAATCAGAGGCCTTCATATGGTCTGACTGGAGTTGTCCAAGTTAGAAAAGGTTGTCTTATTTGTAAGACATTACCTACCATTTTTGGTCACCTGCCATTTCTTGTTCTTTGACTTTGGTCAAAAGTCTACCTTTGACTGGTCAAACATTGACCATTGACCCTTTGACTTTTGACCACATGTCATGCACCTATTGGAGAGCTGGTGGGGGCTGTCCCCTGCCAGACCTGGAAGGAGAGGCGCACGCCAAGGGTGGCGTGAGCCAAGTTGGAGGAGTCTTGGAGTCCTTGTTGACAAGGACTCCACCTCTCTTTGGATTCCAATAAGAGTTCTCCTAAAACCACTTTGACTGTAGTCTTAGGTGCCCTCTAAGTAGGAATCCAGGGACTTCTTTCCTACCAATCAGATTTAGATCTGATTTAAAGGTTGTGATTGATTGGAATAAGAGAAGCTGGATCACGTCAGTCTATAAATAAGACCCTGTGCCCAACTCAAAAAAAGATTGAATTGAGATAAAGTTCCCCATCCCCAAGGGCTCTCCCCTCTTCCTCCAGCCAAATCTCTTCTCCCCTTTCTCTCCATGTCCAAAAGGAGTTTGGACCTTGGTTGGTGTGATCCAGATCAAAGAAAGGCGATCAAAAGCAAGAAGGCTGCACTGCTGCAAAGGACGACTGCAGATCTTCAAAAGGAGTTTTGAAGATCCTCCAGATCAGATCCAGATTTGATTTTTGGAGGTGTGATAGAGAAGAAGAGGATCTCCAGATCTAGCCCGAGTGGATACCGGTAGAGGCCAGGTGCTTGCGTGGCTAGATCCAGAACCTTCCGATGCAAACAAGATCATCAATAGGATAATAGGATTACCCAAATCAGGTAAATTAAATTTAATTTAATTTATCTTTATTTTATTTTTATTATTAAAATAATAAAATTAGATCTGAAACATCTCAGATCTAATTGAGATCAAGAGAAAAATTTTAAAATATATCTCTCGATCTGATCAGATTAGAACGAACCTGGTCCGGGAAATCAGGATTTCCCTTCAACTGGTATTAGAGCCATGGTTTTAAAATTGTTTAGATCTAGATTTTGAATTTTATTTTAATTAAAAAATAAGTGATTTCAGATGTCACATGAGATGTGATCAGATTTGAAATTAGAAAAAATTAAAATTAAATAATTTGGATCTAAGATTAGAAGATATGCATGACTAGTTCTAGAATAGAATAGTTCTATAGAATAGTCTTGCATGTTCTTGATTTAATCTGATTAAATCATACTTTTGATCTTTTTATTTACTATTTTTTGATATTATAAGTGTTATAATAACATCTAAAAAAAGCAAATAAAATTATTTAATTTTTAATATCATATGAGATATGATTGATGCATGTCTAGACTAGTTGTAGAATAGTTCTACATAATTTCTAGATTAGAATTTATTTGATTAGATCAATTTAAATCTAATTTTTTAGATTATTATGAGATATTTAGATCTAAAATATGCATGATTTGATACATGAGATGTATGCAAAATATGCCATGATTGAGTCTACTTTATATGAGATATATGATAAGATCTATATTATTTTGTAGTATTGAAATGTTCCTGATTAAGGCGTTCCTCTTGGCCGTCCGGTCATAAGAAGAAGAATGGTTTAAAGGCCTCTCTTCCTCATTCGATGGGGTTGTTCTTACGATTGTAGGGTGCTGCTGTTCGTCCTCTTAATCAGAAATCCAAAACTTACTTTCTGCAAAACCCTAGATCCTAAAATCCTAGGATTTATTGTGCATATTTTATTTATGACCCACTTAATTAAAATTAAGTTTATGGAATATTAATTAGGTCTAAATTGAGAATTTAGATCTAAGACATATTCATAATACTGGGTTCGGGCTTGGGTAGCTCAATTAGGTCTAAGCGGTTGATCAACCGAATCAAGAGTGTGTTAGATGGGATCAAACATGCTTAAATTGACCAGCCTAATAGGATAAGTCTGGTCAAGATCGAGTGAATCAAGCAAGACCTAATTAGGCTCAGAGGTTAGAGTCTGATTATAGGCTAACCCAATTGGTTCTGTCAACAATTTGGTGTCTAAGTAAGTTTGGCATAGACGACGACTGGTTTAATTGGAAGCTACTCGACCTGAATGCATCTCTGTATGAGTTAGGCATATTCCTTCCACCGGTCCACTTACCTGGCCATATCTATTGACACAGTTCTGATCTGAGGTGGTCAATAATCCGAGCTACCCATGCACTAGGTTAGTCATAATTGTTATGACTAAGCAAGTCTAGTTTAATGAGACCTGAATCAATTCTCCCTAAGAAAATATAAGTCCTGAGCTTCCACCATTGTAAATGTGCGGGCCCTTCTCGGGTTGATTGTTCTCGGCTGGATACAGTGGCTCAGTTCACGGAAAGACGCAACCATGTTCATTAAGCATTGGATGCTATGGCTGGAGATGAGTGGGCTCAATATTCTGGATACGGTGAGAGACTCAATTAGGAATCCAGTCTATGCAAATGGTGGGTCTGGCTTAACTAAGGAGTGGATCAATATTTTGGATACGGTGAGATTCATGAATTAGAGACCAAGTTTGGGTGCACCATGATTAGAGAATCATTGAACAAGAGTTGTTCACTCATTGGCTAACCCATCACCAATAACTGTTAGGTGAGGTGATGAGTCAGTTGGTGAGACCGCACCACCCACTAGAAATCATAATCATGGAGATTTTCGCATCTCTATAGAGGGAGTGTAGGAATCCGAGAAAATATGGGAGCTAATTTGTTTAAAAATAAAATTTCTAAATAAATTGGTCAAGTCAAAATTACAGTATCTAACTAGAATCTTTGACTCTCTACAGGAAAATGTCTGCGTCCAACCCATTGGCACGTATCCTGGACACACATAGACTGACTGGACCCAATTATAAAGATTGGCTCAGGAACTACAAAATTATTTTGGGTTCTGAGAAGTTAACCATGTTTTGGACCAGGACCCTCCCACCTTACCAGCTCGTCCATCCGTTGAACAGAGAGCGTCTCTGAAAAAATGGATTGATGAAGACAATAAGGCCAGATATTACATGTTGGGCTCGATGTCTGATGAGCTCCAGCGCCAACATGAGGATATCGGGACTGCTCGCCAAATGTTGGCTCACCTACAAGAGATGTTTGGTGAACAGAGTCGCACAGCCAAATATCAAGTCATAAAACAACTTTTTAAGGCTAAGATGCGTGATGGGCAGTCAGTCCAAGATCACTATCTGACAATGATCAAGGATATGGAACAGCTTGAGAAGCTCAGTGTGAAGTTAGACTTGGACCTGCAGAACGATATTATTCTGCAATCCTTGACTGATGCATATGGGAAATTCATCATAAATTACCACATGCATAAACTTCAGAATTCCTTGATCGAGTTAATGAATATGCTGGTTACCACTGAGCTTTCTATGAAAAGTTCTAAAGGCTCAGTTCTTGCTATGGAACAGACTTGTTCCAAAAGAAAGTCTTATGGAAAGAAAAAGAAGTCTGTGAAAAAGCAAAAGGTGAAAGGATCTAAGAAGAAGAAAGCAGAGCCGAAGAAAAAGGCCGATGTTAAAGGAAAGTGTTTTCATTGCAACAGCGACGGCCATTGAAAGCGGAACTGCCCTACTTACCTGGCCATCCTAAAGAATAAGAAGGAAGGTCCTTCTGAAGGTATGCTCGTTATTGAGTCTAACCTTACAGTTTCTTCTGCATCCAGTTGGGTGCTTGACTCTGGTTCTAGTGCTCATCTGTGCACTTCCATGCAGGGTCTTGAGGATAGCAGGAGGCTGAGGGATGGAGACATGATCCTATGCATCGGTAATGGAGCAAGAGTTGCTATAGTAGTCGTGGGAACATACCCTCTGTGATTACCATCTGGTTTAGACTTAGTTTTACAAGACTGTTATTCTGTGCCTGCAGCTAGCAGGAATTTGATTTCTGTTTCAAGCTTAGCACAAGAAGGTTATGTGATCACCTTCTTTAAGGACCATTGTAACATTCTTTATGAAAGAAATAAAATTGTAAATGGTTTTCTTATTAATGGTCTTTATCAGCTACATATTGATGTACCTGTTCTAACTGTCGAGAAAAACGTGAATGCCAAACGACCTAGGGATAGTCCAAACGACAGATATCTATGGCACCTGAGATTAGGTCATATAACAGAAGATAGAATCAACAAATTGGAGAAAAATGGGCTATTGAGTCCATTGACTTCCGAGTCATATCCAACTTGTGAATCCTGTCTTCAAGGCAAAATGACTAAACTCTCTTTTGTTGGACATAGGGAGAGGGCCATAGATCTCCTTGCCCTAGTACATACAGATGTGTGCGGCCCATTTGATGTGCCGGCTAGAGGTAATTTTGTCTACTTCATTACCTTTACCAATGATCTGTCTAGGTATGGGTATGTGTATCTTATGAGACATAAGTCTGAAGCCTTTGAAAAGTTCAAAAAATTCAGACATGAAGTAGAAAAACAAACTGGAAAACCCATTAAGGTTCTTCGATCAGATCGAGGAGGTGAATACCTTAGTCAGGAATTCTTAGACTATCTCAAGAAAAATGGCATAGTCTCTCAATGGACTCCACCAGGAACACCTCAACTCAACGAGATTAGAATGAGAAATCGGACCCTATTAGATATGGTTGGTCCATGATGAGCTTCACAGACCTCCTGATTTCCTTTGGGACACTCATTGTTAACTTTCAATTTATTAACTGAATAGGGTTCCTCTAAAATCGTTCCTACCACAACGTATGAGATATGGCACGGTAAGAAACCAAGTCTGAGATCTCAGAATTTGGGGATGTCCGGCTCATATGTCAAAAGACAACAAGCGGACAAGTTAGAGTTTAGGTCTTCAAGCTCGATTCATAGGATATCCTAAAGTCATTAGGATACTATTTCTCACATTCAAAAGACCACAATGTGATTTGTGAGTCGACATGCCATTTTCTTGAAAAAATAGTTTATTCAAGATAGCGGCAATTTGGAAAATAGATCAAGCTTGAATGAGAAAGTCTCACAAGCAGAACGAGCTAAGGACCAAGTGAACCAAATCAGGTTGAGCCAAAATAAACACTACCTCCTCCACCTCATAGATCGGAAAAAGTTTTCCATCCCCTAAAAGATACTTAGGTATTATTTCAGAGGATGTAGAGGAAATGTTCCTCGTAGGTAATGGTGCTCATGGTGATGATCCCAAAACCTACAATGAGCAATATCAGATATCGACTCCGAGAAATGGCTAGAAGGCATGCAGTCAGAAATTGACCTCGATGCACTCAAACCAAGTCTGGACCTTGGTAGATCACCAGAAGGTATAGTACCTATTGGATGTAAATGGATCTTCAAAGAGAAGATTGGTGTAGATGGGAAATGTGGAGACATTCAAGGCTAGACTAGGGCAAAAGGTTATCGTCAACGCGAAGGCATTGACTATCAGATACCTTTCCCCAGTGGCTATACTAAAAATCCATCCGCACATTTGCTTGCCGTTGCAGCTATTTCGATTACGAGAATATGGCAATAAGACGTGAAAACGACGTTTTGAACGGATATCTTGAGGAAGATATCTATATGGAACAGCCGCTAGGTTTCACATCCAGTGATGCTGATCACAAGGTTTGCAAGCTGCAAAGGTCCATATATGGACTTAAGCAAGCATCTCGGAGCTGGAACACTCATTTCAATGATGTGATCAAAATGTTTGGTTTCATCAAAAATGAAGAGGAACCGTGTATTTTCAAAAGGGTCAGTGGAGCGCTTTGTTCTTTCTCGTATTGTACTGTGGATGACATCCTCCTTATTGGGAATGATATTCCCATGTTGACATCAGTCAAGATGTGGTTGTCCAGGAATTCTCCATGAAAGACCTAGGTGAAGCATCCTTTATTCTAGGAATTAAGGTCTATAGGGATAGACCGAATAGGATGCTAGGACTTTTATAGAAGATGTACATAGAAAAAGTACTAAAGAGGTTTAGTATGGAAAACTCTAAGAGAGGATTAATACCCTTCAGACATGGTATTCATCTTTCCAAGAAGATGTGCCCTAGCACACCTGAGGAAATAGAATGCATGAGCAAGATCCCTTATGCTTCTGCAATAGGGAGCCTAATGTATGCCATGCTATGTACACGACCTGATATAGCCCATGCTGTGAGTGTCACAAGCAGATATCAGTCAAATCCAGGTGAAGAACACTGGACTTCTGTGAAATGTATCCTTAAGTACTTGAGAAGAACTAAGGATATGATGCTGGTTTTTGGTAACGGAGAACTCCAAGTCCAGGGATACACAGACTCGGATTTCATGTCCGATATAGATGATCGAAAGTCGACATCTGAAAGTCTGCTTATGTGCAATGGTGGAGCTGTCAGCTGGAAGAGTTCCAAGCAAACGGTGATAGCAGATTCCACCATGGAAGCAGAATATATCGCTGCATCAAAGGCTGCAAAGGATGCATTCTGGTACAAGAAGTTTGCTGCAAAAATTGGAGTAATGCCATCAGATGCCATTCCTCTATACTGCGACAATAATGGCGCCATAGCCCTTGCTAAGGAGCCAAGGTCTCACCAAAAATTCAAGCATATTGAGTGGCGATATCACCTCATCCGTGATTACCTCGAAAAGGGTTATGTCGAGGTCAAGAGAGTCAACTCCGCAGATAATGTGGCAGACCCACTTACAAAGCCGTTGGGCCAGCAGAAGATCAAAGCCCACCTTAAGAAGATGGGACTTAGACTTGTAGCCAATTGACTTTAGGACAAGTGGGAGATTGTTAGATATATGTGCCCTAGAAGCCAAAATTGGCTGACACTTGTAATACACTTCTAGGGGCAAAATTGTAATTTTGACTAAAAGCAATAAATGGGTTATTTTCTATCACATATATGTATTTAGTGTCTGTGATACATCCTTTGAGTTAATGGCAATGATAATTCATATTTTCAAGAGTTGAAAATTTAAGACATGAATAATCATTATTAACTCATAAATTGCTCCCGACCATAGGATCATCACGAGGATGGTGATTGATCCGGAAGGTTGGTGTACAATTGCTTCTCTTCAGTAGATGAGTCTTATGTCTATGGTGTGGAGACACCGAAGCGAGAGTACTGGTACTCGTTAGAGAACGAGGGCACTGAGCGTGACCACCTCGAGTAGTCATTAGGGAGTCTACCTTCTCGTCGATGACTGACTCGATGCTGCAGTAGTGTGTCTGGTTCTTTGACCTAAGATGCATCGACAATTCACCTTGAGGGTGTTATAGTTTGACTACACCATTACTCGGTCTTCTAGCCATATGGAATCCTGAGGTGTATATTGGCTATGACATGTTCATTGTAGGAACTGGATGACGTCAAGATGGAATCTATCTACCTCGGTGGTAGAGGAGCAGTCCTATGATGATCATAAGAATCAAGTCCAGAAATCCATGGCCATGGTAGAGTGAAATAATAGAAAGAGTTTCTATTTAGATTTTCACATTGGACTTGAATCGAATGATTACATCATATGATAGAGACTAGGGTTTGACGAGTTTACCTTAACCCTAATCTGATCGAGGCTCAAGATAGAAGGACTGAATCACACAGGTAGCTGCACCAAGAGGTTCACAATCAGCTCTGATGGGTTGCCACCATATACTGCTAGGTGTCACTGATGGATTTTGAGAGCAATTAGAATGATTTAGATGATCGATCATTCTAGCTGTTCGAATCAGAAGAGTTCTGATCCATCAAAAGGAGTTTCGATGATGTCGATGATGGAGATTGATAAGCATCATAAATTCACCAATAAAAGTATTAATTATTTATTAATTTATATTTATATTAATTTTAATGAATTATTAATCAATTTATATATAATTTTTAAAAAATTCATATTTTTTATTAGTTAACAAATTAATTAAAAATAATAAAAAAATAATAAAATTAAAAAATAAAATTTATTATTACTAGAAAGAGCTCATTTTTTTTGATCACAACGAATGTAAATTTCAAGTAAAATGAAGCTAAATAGATAAAGATATAATTTTTTAAAAACTATAAAATAAATAAAAATTAAATAAAAAAGAAAATGGCTCAGTCGGCTCCACAAGCCGAGCCAGCCAAGCTAAGCCGAGCCACCAAGCAAGCCAAGCCATCAAAGTCGACTCACCATTGAAGCCATCAGCCGGTCCACGAATCCAGGCGTGGACCGCCAGCTCAGCAAAATCCGGCGAATCAGAGCTTGCCACGTGGTGGACCTAGACCCTAAGGGTCTACAGAAATTTATCGCGCACACAAGGGTAATTTAAGTCTTTTTGCTCGGCCAATAGCAGGCGCTGATTGTTGCGGTTTGCGGTGCGGCCGTCCACGGCGTCCATGGGAACAGTGATTGCGCGATCGGATGGATGTGGTTGTTTGCGGTCAGGATCGGACGACTGTGGTTGCTTCCGAATTTTATTCAGCTACAGACATAATGCGGATCACCATCAGATGGTAGCGCTTGATCCAGGTGATGATCCGACGGTCCAGAAAGCTCCCGACAGTGATCAAACTCTCAGGCGCATGATTTGCGGCCAGATTTCCTCCATGAAGCGCGATCCAACGGCCAGAATTTAATCTGACCCGATCTGAGTTGATCTGCATCCGATTTTGATGATTTTTGGACCGTTGGATTCCTATTGAATAGCTGAATTTTATCAAATTTATTAGAGACATATCAGAGCTATTTTTACTCAAATTCTTTTGTATTTTGATGATTGCAAAGGCCATTAGTCCCACATTGCCTTTAGAAAAAAATATCCAGCCCTCCTAGCACTATAAAAAGGATCCTGGCCTTCGAAATCAACATCTCCCGATCAAGGTGATGCTTTGGTACACGAGCAAAGCTAGGCTATGGGTTAAAGGCTGCTTCGAAGCAACGGGTGCCGAGAAAAGAACCGAGCTTCTACACCATCTTTCTGCAATGCCGATCCAAGATCAGAGATCAGGCTTATTTTATTTTATATCTTTTTTTTTTTAAATTTTATGTATTTAAATTCTAAAATTTTAGTTAATAAAAATTTTATTTTTGTAATTTAATTTCTTACTTTTTATTTTTATTGCAATTTAATTTTGCACTTTAAATTATTGCTTTGCAAGTAGAAGCTAAGATCTAACTAGTAGATCTTAGTACTAAAGTTTAAATTCCCTGCACCTTTTAATTTTTGCTTTTTATTTTTCGACTTTCACTTTGGATCCAAAACTTTTTTTTCTTTTAAAAATCAAAGATTTTAAATCTAAAATACTACCTCCCTGTGATTCGATCCCGACTCCACTGCTATCTACCGCATTTTTATGATTTTAAGAAGTCGGATTAAAACTGATAACAACGGTGTCTTAACGACACATTGCGTTCCTATAATGTTTTTGGCACTATTTGCTGAGGAAGGAATGATGCATTTTTTTTTCCTTGATTTCTTTGATTTTTTTTTTTGTAAATTAATTATTTTTTTTAATATTGCTTACATAATTTTTTTTTATTTATTTTGTAGAAAAAAAAGAGAACGAAGAAAGCAGTCAAATTTTGGTGAGATCATCCTAAACCTAGTCTCTTTCCTTTTTATTTATTTATTTATTTTTTACTTTTAAATTAATTTAAAAAAATATTCATT
The DNA here is from genome assembly GCA_006176705.1 of Cocos nucifera. Classification (NCBI taxonomy): domain Eukaryota; kingdom Viridiplantae; phylum Streptophyta; class Magnoliopsida; order Arecales; family Arecaceae; genus Cocos; species Cocos nucifera. The sequence goes on from QRFJ01002292.1 coordinate 171,227, forward strand.
TAAATCTAATTAAAAGCCTCATGATGAAGATTAGAAACCCTAACTGCTTAGAGCATGCTCAATATTAGTTTTATTTTTTATCTTATTTTTAATTTTTATTTTTTTGGTGATTGCTGGAGGCCATGGTAAAAGTCCTTTTAGAATTCAATTAGTTGCATGCATCTAGTTTAAATTGCATAAAACTCTTTGGATTGAATTTTTTTTTTCGTGCATAATTCACATATTACAATCAAATTAAGGGCACAACTCCAATTAAACAAGATAAGGTGGGGATTTGATCCCTTCCTTAGCCACAAACAATCAACCAGCATCTCTGCATTGACCTAAGCCTTTAAATTAAAATTCAATTAGAACACTCAACCCTAGAATTCGAGCTCAATAGGAAACGAATCCTAAAGTGAATTGGGTAGGATAAGTCAACTTGATTGGGTGACAGGAAATGTGGTTCAGGGACAACTGGAAACCAAAGGAAGGTGGTTTTTAATTAGTTCCGTTGCTTACCTGCAAAGCTATAATTGGTGGTTTAAGGCGAAGCAACGGGGGGACTTCCCACCAATCTTTACACTTCCTAGCAGTTGATTGCGCTAAATTCCTACACTTGTGAGGGCTTGAAGGTGATCTGAGCAATTCAGGAGCTGTCTCGACTAGGATAATCCTTAGTCAGGATTGATTTGAAAATTTGATTGCTAACCGAACATCAAACCTAATTAAACTTAATATCTTCTCTTTCCCCTCTCTTATTAGTTCTAGGCCCCTCCTTAGGAACCTCTTCTTTAGACACTCTTCTTTCTTTTTCTTCTACTCCTCTATAAAATAAAATAAAAATAAAATAAAATAAAAATTAAACTACTAAATTAATAATTAAATTAAATTAAATAAATAAAAATTAGTAAAATAAAAATAATTAAAAAATTAATTTTTAATATAAAAAATAATAATTAATAATAATAAAAATAAAAAAAATTCTAAAAATTTTTAAACCCTACATTAGGGTACCACTAATACATGCATGGTAGGAAAGTCATTTTTCTGATTTATGTTCTGAAACATAATTGAATGGTTTTATTCACATTAACATAATATCACATGGCTAATATGAATCTAAATTGTCCAAAAAATTAGATAAAGTTGACGCTCTTGCTCAGAAAATATATTCAACTCCTAATCCTAGCAACAATTCTGCAAACAATTTCATCATCATCTTCTAATTATCAGTGAGACTTATTCAAACTATGCTAGCCCAACCCATCAATGTGAGTGAGATATCCTATGGCGCAACAATTCATTATTTTATCGCAAGAAACAAGTTCAAGCTGCTCAAGGATACCCAAATTGATTTAATGATCCAGTTTTCAAAAATTCATATAATTCAGATTGGAGTAACTTTATTTTTCTTGGACATTCCCAACAGATCAGGCTAAGACCCATAAATTTTCTGAGCAAAATTAATCAAAATATGCCTATAATAATGGTCAGCTCTAGTCATTTTAACCAGCCATCATTTATAATCAGCCCTTCATACCCACCTCCTCAATAGATCCAATCTAGCTGATTGATAGATTTTACCAACTTCAATATTAATTCTAACTCAACAGCAATCTTATCGCCAATACTAGAAACCAAAAGAACAATTAGTTGAGTCCTAAGCAAGAGGAGAGAACTAGATCAACTACCAAACCACCAATTCAAACAACCCACCTAATGACCAACCAAGCCCAGCCTGGATTAAATTGATCAATCAGATGTTCAATCTAAAGAAATCTCTCTAATTTGAGAATGCCAAAGTAATTCCTGAACTGAAAAAGCTATAGAATTCTTATGGACCCATAAAGACAGGTGAGAGAGGCTCAGTACTGATGCTGAGCCCAAAATAAAAATTAGAGAAATTGGTTATGTACTCGAGTACTAACCATATAGAAGAACCCAAATTAGGATTAGTACTGATGCAATTCCGTTTAACTGAGATAGAAAATAGAGAAAAAGAGAATGATGATTTACCCGAGCTTATAACACTTTAATGTCCTATTTTCTTCAAACCATAGAAAGTTGGTCTTCTTATAAAATCAGAGGCATGTATATGAATATAATGGAGTTGTTTTAAACATGATCAATTAATTTACCTCAAGAATTAAAACCAGCCTTTAGTTCACATTCACAGCACCCAATTGATCAAACTAACTTCTAAAAACTCCATTCTATGAGCAATTTTAGAAAGAAAAATAGGAGAAATTCTTAAATAAATATTGGGTCTGCAGAATGGAATCATATTAATATCCCTAAAATTAACAACGATTATAGTAATAATGGGATTTATAAATCATCTTTTTGAGATTGGGCATTCAATAACCCCATTGGAATTTGTCAATCTAATACGACATAGGAATAGTGAGCTACATTATGTCGGCTGAAGACGTAAACTTTAGCGCTTGTTGGAGGCAAACCAATATTTCGTTTTTTATCTAATTTATTTTTTAATTTATTTTTTTTTAGGATAATTTGAATAAGTGGAGGAAGCAGCTCAAATTTTCACTAGTATGTGACATTAACCGCTGCTATTACATACAAAGAGCTGGTTACTTCAAGATAAGGGATGTGGGAAAACAATAAATCCTAGGGTTTCAGGATCTAGGGTTTTGCAGAAAGTAAGTTTTGGGTTTCTGATTAAGGACGAACACGCAGCACCCCTACACGTCATAAGAACACCCCATCGAATGGGAAGAGAGGGCCTTTAAACCCTTCTTCGTTCTTATGACCGGACGGCCAAGAGGAACGCCTTAATCAGGAACATGTAAATCTACAAAACAGTTATAGATCTATATCATATATCTCATATACAAATTTAGATCTAATCAAGGCATATTTTGCATACATCTCATGTATCATAATCATGCATGTTTTCAGATCTAAATTATCATCATAATAATCTAAAAAATTAGATTTAAATTGATCTAATCAAAATAAATTCTAATCTAGACAATTATGTAGAACTATTCTACAACTAGTCTAGTCATGCATCTATCATATCTCATATGATATTTAAAATTAAATAATTTTTATTTGCTGTTTATCAGATGTTATTATAACACTTATAATATCAGAAAACAGTAAATAAGAAGATCTAAAATATGATTTAATCATATTAAATCAAAGACATGCAAAACTATTCTATAGAACTATTCTATTCTAGAACTAGTCATGCATATCTTCATGTTCTTAGATCCAAATCATTTAATTTTAATTTTTTCTGATTTCAGATCTGATCACATCTCATGTGACATCTGAAATCACATTATTTTTAATTAAAATAAAATTAAAATCAGATCTAAACAATTTTAGAACCATGGCTCTGATACCAGTTGAAGGGAAATCCTGATTTCCCGGTCCAGGTTCGTCCAGATCTGATTAGATCAAGAGATATATTTCAAAAATTTTCTCTTGATCTTAATCAGATCTTGATATGTTTCAGATCTGATTCTTATTATTTTAATAAATAAAATAAAATAAGATAAATTAAATCAAATTTAATTTACCTGATTTGGGTAATCCTATTACCCTGTAGATGATCCTGATTGCAGCGGAAGGTTCTGGATCTTAGCCACGCAAGCGCCTGGCCTCTACCGGTATCCACTCGGGTTGGATCTGGAGAACCTCTTCTTCTCTATCACACCTCCAAAAATCAGATCTGGATCTGATCTGGAGGATCTTCAAAACTCTTTTGAAGATCTGCAGTCGTCCTTTTGCAGCAGCGCAGCCTTCTTGCTTTTGATCGCCTTTCCTTGATCTGAATCGCACCAAACTAAGTCCAAAACACTTTTGGACGTGGAGAGCAAGGGGAGAAGAGAGTATGGCGTGGAGAAGGAGGGGAGAGGCAGCCTTGGACGTGGGAAATCTCTTTCAATAAGACTTTTTTAGGGTTGGGCGCAGGGTCTTATTTATAGACTAAGCTTGTGATCCAACTCCTTCTTCCTCTCAACCAATCACAACCCTTTGTGAAATCAGATCTAAATCTGATTGGTTGAAAAAGAGACCCCTGGATTCCTCCTTAGAGGGCGCCTAAGACCAGTCAAACTGGATTCTTAGTAGAACTCTGAATTGGAATCCTAAAGGGAGGTGGAGTCCTTGTCCAACAAGGACTCCTAGGCGCCTCCTACTTGGGCTCACGCCACCCTTGGCGTGCGCCCTTCTCCTTGCCAGGTTCTGGCAGGGGGACAAGCCCCCACCAGCTCTCCAATAGGTGCATGACATGTGGTCAAAAGTCAAAGGGTCAATGGTCAACGTTTGACCAGTCAAAGGTAGACTTTTGACCAAAGTCAAAGAACAAGAAATGGCAGGTGACCAAAAATGGCAGGTAATGTCTTACAAATAAGACAACCTATTCTGACTTGGACAACCTCCAGTCAGACCATATGAAGGCCTCTGATTGAGCACAAACTCCTTTGGCTCAGTCAGGACAACTTATTTATGATAGTAAAAGAAGAACGTTAGGTTCAATCGAGTGCTAGCACGATTTCCTTGAACCTAATTGAATCTCATTCAGATCAATTGAACTAGATCAGTTCAATTGATGATCACCAGATTCAAACCCTTGTTTGTGTGACCCAGTTAGGTTCAGTTCTGTATGGTAATGGGATATGTCATGATCTCTATCATAGACATCATCGAAACTCCTTTCGATGGATCAGAACTCTTCTGATTCGAACAGCTAGAATGATCGATCATCTAAATCATTCTAATTGCTCCCAAAATCCACCAGTGACACCTAGCAGTATATGGTGGCAACCCATCAGAGCTGAATGCGAACCTCTTGGTGCAGCTACCTGTGTGATTCAGTTCTTCTATCTTGAGCCCCGATCAGATTAGGGTTAAGGTGAACTCGTCAAACCCTAGTCTCTGTCATATGATGTAATCATTCGATTCGAGTCCAATGTGAAAATCTAAATAGAAACTCTTTCTATTATTTCACTCTACCATGGCCATGGGCTTTCAGGACTTGATTCTCATGATCATCATAGGGCTACTCCTCTACCACCGAGGTAGATAGATCCCATCTTGATGCAATCCAGTTCCTACAATGAACATGTCATAGCCAACATACACCTCAGGGTTCCATATGGCTAGGAGACCGAGTAATGGTGTAGTCAAACTATAACACCCTCAAGGTGAACTGCCGATGCATCTCAGGTCAAAGAACCAGACACACTACTGCAGCATCGAGTCAGTCATTGACGAGAAGGTAGACTCCCTAATGACTACTCGAGGTGGTCACGCTCAGTGCCCTCGTTCTCTAACGAGTACCTGTACTCTCGCTCTGGTGTCTCCACACCGTAGACTCAAGACTCATCTACTAAAGTGAAGCGATCGTACACCAACCTTCCGGATCAATCACCATCCTCGTGATGATCCTATGGTCGGGAGCTGTTTATGAGTTAATAATGATTATTCATGTCTTAAATTTTCAACTCTTGAAAATATGAATTATCATTACCATTAACTCAAAGGATGTATCACAGACACTAAATACACATGTGTGATAGAAAATAACCCATTTCATTAATTATAGTCAAAATTACAATTTTGCCCCTAGAAGTGTATTACAAGTGTCAGCCAATTCTGGCTTCTAGGGCACATATATCTAACAAAAATGTCTGTATTAATTCCAACCTTTAAAACCCTAATATAACCTATGTATTTATACATAGCCATTAGGTCCGACCGAAAAACTCTTCGACTAACCCAATACATGAAAGCACTCATCGAACCCATGTACACCCATGTCTCTCATGCTCTCATCCTCTGGATCTAGACCCGACCCATACATGAATTAGCCCCCTTAAGACCTTTCAAACTAGGCCTTAAGACCCCTAGGATCAACCCAGACCCTAGTCCAAAACAGACCCTCATATAACTCTACCCGCGCACTGAGCCGGCTCAGTCTCAGCACTAAGTCGGCTAAGTTCCACTAGGTCGACTCAGTCTAAAATTGAGCCGGCCTAGTCCTATGTCGTGCCAGCAGTCCGGAACGTACAGCTCTCTATTTTGCCTATGCACTGAGACTTAGCCAACCCAGTTTTAGATTGAGCCGGCTAACCTGTAGAAAATCCTTTTTCTACAGTCTTGATTCTTAGACTTTGGTTCCTTGCTTCACCTTGTGTTTCAGACCTTCAAAGCACCAACCAAGCCCCTGAAATCTCTAGAGCCAACCCCCTGACTCCTTCCGTGGCCTCCTAAGGCTTGGGAGCATCATAAATCCTCACAATCTCCATCTTGGTGTCCCAAGCCTTAGAAAATCCCTCGGCAATGACCTCCTGCACGATCTTGCTATCCCTATGCACACAACAGCACCGTACAAACATCGCCTCCACCAATCCTCTTTAGCTGTTGTGCACCCTTAAGGTCTTTGGGATGACCACCTCTATCGCTGAAGACCTTGGTTTGCACCTCAGCACCATCCTGAAATTATAGGATCCTTTTTGCTTAGTAGCTGCATCTCTTTTCTTGGACTTTTCTGGAAAAACCATAAGGTTCCTATACAGACACTCGCTGCAAACCCTGACATGGTCTCCTCAGAACTACGTCTGTCCTCCTGCACATGCCGCTCCACCTAAAATTATGCATCATCGACGTTGGTGCTAGGATATCGATCCTCCTGCACCCCTCTACTTTGAACTCATGTCAAATTTCTCTCCAATTATGAAGTCATCACTCTAAAGCTCCACCTATATCCGAAGTCCACCTGATGCCGCAAAAATTGACTCTATCAACGAGTCCCTTGAGAACAACCACTCAATGCTGCACTGCTGAGCCTTCCGCTGTATCTCGAATACCGTCACTACCCTTTTGAACCCTCCGCACTCCGTGGACCCCTTCAAAGCCATCTTGGATACCTCCACAACCCGTGGGCACCTTCGAAACCTAAGAACTCATCCAAATCTTCTAAAACCAGTGACTGAACCCTAGGAAATTCCACCCTAGTCCTTCTCTTCTATCCCTACACCAGCCATTGCTTTAGTTGCACCTCGAGAACCATCCTCCACCTGAACTGTGACTCTTCCTGATGCCCCTGTAGAAGAAATCTGATCCATGATACTCTCGACTGCTTGAGACCTCCTGGCGCTCTCTAAGACCTCCTGGCTCTCCCTGAGATTTGCTTCCGATCTTTCTGAGATACCACTGACATTCTCTACTAAGATACACTCCTCGACTGCTGCACAACCGAGCCTCTCTCAGCCCCATGCCTCCAGGGTAGGGCTCCTACAGCACTCTAGTGCTCCCTAACTCATCTCTATGCTGCTCTACAGCCGTATAACCCTGATCTGCTGGACCTCTATGGATCATCCATCTCCATCACTCCCAAGGCTCTGCAAATTCATGCTCTGATCGAATCGCTGAATATATCTCCAACTACTTCCCCACCTTTCAGACATTGAAGGATGTATAGTCACTTCTTTAGCCTTCCTTCGACCATTACCCCTTAAAAAATCTCTCTTCAACAGTCCTATACTGTCCATCTTCCTAGAGAACCCTGATGCTCTCTGCTGAGATACCTTCCTCGACTGCTGCATTGTCGAGCCTCTCTTAGCCCTGCATCTTTAGAAAAGTGCTACTGTAGCACTCCAGTGCTCCCTGCCTATCACATAACCATCATACACCCTGATCTTTCCACTAAGATCGATCAGCAAATCATGCACCAAATCCTTCCACCTCAAAAAAAACCCTTTCCATTAATCCTCTCAAGCTCCACCTTCAACTCGCTTCTCCTGGTTGGCCAAACCACAGCAATAACAAGGTAGATTTGAGACATACCATGGAATCATTATGCAGATTTTTGATTTCATCTTGTACGACTTCTCCTTCCCTTCCATGCACCATCAGGCTTTGATACCATATTATCGTTCACAATGTCCAAGCATCATCTAACTCTGATACCAAATTGTAGACCCATGATATCACTTGAATGCCAATCATCCTTGACATCATAAGCACCCTGATACCATATTGCAGAAGCTCCTGATCTTTAGCACGAACCTGAAGGAATTTATGACGTTCTCTATAGGCAGCAAACCATCAATTCTCCATCTAGATCTATGATGGGGTGCCTCCCTCCTTGGGCTTGAGGGAGACACCCCCTTCTCTAGAGCTTCTTCAGGAATCCTAGGGCGGCAACTCTAGAGAGAAGAGAAGAAGAGAGTTGAGGAAGAAAAGGTCTGTATTAATTCCAATCTTTAAAACCCTAATACAACTTATGTATTTATACATAGCCATTAGGCCCGACCAAAAAACTCTCCAACTAACTCAATATATGAAAGCACTCACCGAGCCCATGTACACCCATGTCTTCCATGCTCTTATCCTCTGAATCTAGACCCAACCCATACATAAATTAGCTCCCTTAAGACCTCTCAAACCAAGCCGTAAGATCCCAAGGATCAATCAAGACCCTAGCCCAAAATAGACCCTCGCATAACTCTACCCGTGCACTAAGCTAACTCAGTCTCAGCACTGACCCAGCTAAGTTCCACTGGGTTGACTCAATCTGAAACTTAGCCAGTTCAGTCCTGTGCCGTGCCAGTAGTTTTGAATGTGCAGCTCTCTATTTTGCCTATGCATTGGGACTTTGTCGACCTAGTTTTGGACTGAGCCGACTAACCTACAGAAAATCTTCTTTCTATAGTCTTGATTCTCTGGCTTTAGTTTCTTACTTCACCTTATGTCCCAGGTCTTCAAAGCACCAACCAAGCCCTTGGAATCTCCGAAGCCAACCTCCTGACTCCTCCCATGGCCTTCCAAGGCTTGGGAGCACCATAAATCCTCACAGAATCTACCCTCTTCGATTACCATCTAGTTTAGATTTAGTTCTTAGAAATTATTATTTTATACCTGCAGCAAGCAGAAATTTGATTTCTATTTCTTGTTTAGCATAGGAAGGTTATATAATTAGCTTCCTCAAGGACCACTATACTATTCTTTTTAAAAAAAAATAAAATTGCAAGTGGTTTCTTAATTAATGGTCTCTATCGGTTGCATATTGATGTATCTGTATTAAATGTTGAGCAAAATATGAATGCCATAGGATTAAAATAACCTAGGGATAGTCTTAATGATAGGTATCTATGGTAGCTTAGGCTTGGTCATATAGCAGAAGATAGGATTAATAAATTGGAGAAATTCAGACTTATGAGTCCATTGACTTTTGAGTCATATCTGATTTATAAATCATGTCTTCAAGAAAAAATGACCAAGCTTTCTTTTATAGGACATGAAAAAAGGGCCACAGACCTACTTGCCTTGGTACATATAGATGTGTGTGGCCCATTTGATATGTTGGCTAGAGGCAATTATGTCTATTTCAATACTTTTACCGATGATCTATCATGGTATGGATATGTGTACCTGATGCATCATAAGTCTGAAGTCTTTAAAAAGTTCAAGAAATTCAGACTTGAAGTAGAAAAATAAATAGAACAATCTATTAAGATTCTTCGATCAGATCGAGAAGATGAATATTTTAGTTAAAAATTTCTAGACTATCTTAAAAAAAATGGTATAGTCTCACAACGAACTCCGCCTATAATGCCTCAACTCAACAAAATTTTTGAATAAAAAAATTGGACTTTATTAGATATGGTTCGATTCATGATGAGCTTCACAGACTTTCCTGAGTTTTTTTAGGGGCATAGTCTAATGATAATAATATATCTACTGAATAGGATTCCCTCTAAAATTATTTCTAGCACACCATATGAGATAAGGCATGGTAAGAAATCTAGTCTAAGTTACCTCAGAATTTGGGGTTGTCAAGCTCATGTCAAGAGATAGCAGGTAGACAAATTAGAGTCTAGGTCCTTTAGAGCTTGGTTCATAGGATATCCTAAAAAATCATTAGGATATTATTTCTATCTTTCAGAAGACCACAATATGATTGTGAGTCGATACATCATTTTTCTTGAAAGATAATTTATTCAATATGATGGCATCAAAAGGTAGATTAGGCTTGAGAAGAAGGTCTTTAAAGAGCAATGAGTTAAGGAACCTATGGTAACCAATCAATTAGAGCCAGTCCATACACTATCTCCTCTACCTCGAAAATCAACTAGGATTTCTCATTCTCCTGAAAAAAACTTAGGTACTATTTTAAAGGATATTGAGAAAATATTTCTCATGGGAAATGGGTTCACGGTGATGATCCCAAGACCTATGATGAGGAGATATCAGATATCAACTCTGAGAAGTGGTTAGAGGTAATAAAGTTAGAAATTGACTCAATACACTCAAACCAAGTCTAGATCTTGGTAGATCCACCTAAAGGTATAGTGCCTAATAGGTGTAAATGAATCTATAAGAGAAAGATAGGTACAGATAAAAATTTGAAGAAATTCAAGGCTAGGCTAGTAGCGAAAGGGTATAGTCAATGCTGTTAGAATTTGACACCTCAAATTTGATCTACACTAGAAGAGAATCAGTATTAGCAAGCAGTTGAGCTACCTCAGATATGGGATCAAGTCGGCTAGGGCTGAGATCGAGTCAGCTCGAACCATAGCCAAATCGGCTCTCTCAGGTAGACAAAAAGTAGGAGTTTGGATGAGATACGGTCGAGCCAGTTCGACCCCTGATAGAGCCCACTCGATAGAAACGAACAGAATAGGATGGGGTTTTTTGTTTGGACTCGATTGTGATTAATCCAAGGGGTCTACGGGAGTTATGCATGGACCATAGGATCCAGTGGCCATGGAAGATTGTGGTCATGATTTGAAGGTTGAAAAATATTTCATGACTCCATCAAGATCATGTTCGACTTATATTAGAAGAAAGAGCCCTATTAGGACTCCTATGAACTACTGAGAAATGGATTCTCATCCTATTTAAAGGGCTAAGGTGCTGTGGAGTAGTGTGGTGGTGCGTGTAGCGTGAGAGGCTTGTAGAGAGGCTCGGGCAACCATTAAGAGAAGCTTGGTAGAGCATCGAGTACGTGCAGCCCATGATAGAGAGAAACAATAGATGCATAGCATCTGGTAAGGAGGCTGTGAAGGCAGAGCATCTTGTAGCTTCTGAGGGTCTCCTTGGGATTTTGAGAGAGCTTTTATGAGGATAGCTTCTAGTTGAGAGAGATTTGTATATGGTGAGTTAAGAGTGAGTGTTCTCCTCTTATACCTATTTTTTTCTTTCATAGTGGAGCTTTCCATATCCCATGGAGGCAAGCCTTTGGGCTGATCTACGTACTTGATTATTTTTTTATTTTATTTCTTTCTTCTTTCTACCATAATAATTTGGTACTAGATTCTTAACAAGTAGTATCAGAGTAGCTAATATCCTAATAGATTGATATCAAAGCTAGATAGTACTGGAGCATAGATTGTAGTAGTGGGTAAAGATTGAAGAATATGGAGAAGACAAGCACAATCAATGTGGAGGTCAACAGGTTCAATGAAAAGGGCAATTCTCCTTGTGGCAAGCAAGGATAAAGGATATCCTCATCCAACAAGGGTTGATCGGTGCTCTCTTATACGATGAGATGCCAGCTACCACAGAGGTGAAGGATTGAAAGCAGATCCAGATGTAGGTAGTGAGCATGATCTACATGTACCTAGCAGATGATGTGGTGATCTATGTGCTTGACGAGACTTACCCGATGGTGCTGTGATCAAAGCTCGAGGAGCTGTACATGAAAAAGTTGCTCACTAACATACTATTTTTTTGGAGGCAGTTCTACTAACTACAGATGATGAAGGTCAGAGCATGTGAGAGCATCTATCCAACTTTCAGAAGATCCTCATCGATCAGCTCAGCATTGGCAAAAAAATTGAGGAGAAGACCAGGGCGTTGGTCTTGCTAGCATCGCTCCCTCCTTCATATGTGTCCTTGATGATTGCTCTTCTAGTGAGAAAAAGCACCATAAAGATAGATGAGGTCACTACAGCGAAACTCCAGAATGAGGTTATTGCCCAGCTATGCAACCCAAGAGGGGCGGTAAATTGGGTTTTTAAAATTTTAAAGCTAATTTAAAGATATCAAGATTGAATGATGATATGCAAGATGTGTGTGTGAAATAATTTAGGTTAGAGAACAAATATAAAAGATTAGAGAGCAAGAATTTAACAAACTAAGAAAAGAAAGATAGCAAGCACACCATAAATAAGCAAGATTTATAGTAGTTCGGTGCTTTCCTTACACCTACATCCACTTTCCAAGCTCCTACTTTGGAATTAAAATCCACTAACCGTATTCAAACTGAATACACTATTGGAAACCTCCAACCCTAGCTATCCCAAGTTAGAATACTAATTTTTTGGATACAAGCCAATCCAATATAATCCTATTCAAGGTTAGGACCAATCTTCCCAAGTTTTGGAATCCCCCTAAAACTTGAATCAAAATAGTAAAGCAGAGTAAAAGATTTAATGACAATCAAATATAAGTTTAGATCCCTTTGTGAGCAAATAAAATCTTAAGAACATTTTTCACAATAATGGAGGAAGCTTCTCTAATTTTTCTCAAGGTTGTTGGAGATTTGAAAGAGCTCTTGAGAGGTAGGTGAACTTGAAACGAAGGCTTCTTTGCTTGAAGATGACTTTTGCTTAAGGCTGAAATTGAATCACACCAATCGCTTATGTTTTTTCTATTTAAAGCCTTTTAAATCTTCAATAGTGGAGGAGAGAATCTTGGGCAAGATTTGTAGCCATTAGAGATATTAAAGAAACCATTAAAATCTATCAAAATAAAAAAATAGCCATTGTAAAAAAATTTCCATTGTAGGGGTTGACTCATGGCATAGGGGTTGACCTCGAGATCGACCTCTAAGACAAGATCTAGAAAAATAGCCATTCTATATTTTTAGCCTTCGAAATAGCAGAGGTCAACCCTTGGCATAGAGACAGCGTGCCAAATAGCCCTTTTCAGTAAGGGATGACCTAAGGGTCGATCCTTTCACTTCAAACTTGATTTTCTCCCAAAATAAGCATTCAAAAATCATGGGACTACCTCCAAAATATTAGAAATCTTCTATACTTACTCTTGAAGCTCTCAAATCAAAATTTAATAAAATTATGATTTTGCTCCTAAAATACAAAAAGTTTTTTTTCAAGCCAAATTCATTAGTAATTCCCCCAAATACTTTATAATCATCAAAATCAATTTTTGGAGCAATAATCTCTCTCTTTTTGATGATGACAAAATATTTGAATATAAGCAAAAATAAAGCATGTAGAAGCATTGATTGAGGATTTCAAAAATTTGAAGGAACATGCTACATCACATACTAGGATATTATATTTAATTATTTGATCAATATAGCATCAAGAGCAGTTTGATGGTTACTTATAGTCAAGCATGTAAATGATTTGCAAAAGTATTTGACTTATTTATTCCTTTTGTCAATTTTACTTCTACTTTATTTTTTTATCAATTTTACTTTAATTTTGCTTATAGCTCAATTTTATTTACTCTACTCCCCTTTTTTGACATCATCAAGTAAGATCTTAAAGAATTTTAAAATTCAAAAATAAAAAAGCCTCTTTCTTAAGTTATTCCATATGTTTTTCTATTAGAATAAGAGTTTATAACAAAACTTTCAATTTACAAAATAATGATCATAATGAAATTTAGCCAATTGACAAAGAATTCATTTCACATCATTCAAATGACATCATCACATATTTACATCCAAATGATTATTATAACATCAAGTCATCAAAATATATAAGTGCTAAATATACAAAATATAAAGGTATCAAAAGTATTCATGAGAATTAGACCATCAAAACATACAAAATTCATGGATACAATTATCCATGACCCAAACAACCAATAGTACCAATGTCATAAGTTTGATCCAAATATATATATATATATATATGTATGTATATATATATATATATACATATATATATATATACATACATATATATATATATATATATACACACACACATACATACATACATATATATATATATATATGTATGTATATATGTATATACATACATATATATACATACATACATACATACATATATATATATATATATATATATGTATGTATATGTATATATATGTATGTATATATGTATATATATATATAACCAACTATTACTTGATTAACAATTCATAGAAATAACTAAGAGATACTAGATCATAACCTAATACAAAGATGACTAAACTAAATCTAGTAGAGATCACGGCTGGAAGCATCTAAATTAGATGAGGAATCAAAGATGTGATGGGGTGTGTCAAATGATAGATGTATCAAATTCAAAAAATTGAATCAAATCAAATGAATCAACTCTCTTTTAAAAGCTTATCATTTAAAATTTCTTTCTTTATAAAAAATTAGCTTAAACTCAAATATCAAAGACTCTTCCCCTTTTTGAATGAATATGATTCTTTAAACAGATTTTCAAGTATGTATTTTTAAGCTTTAAGAGGATTAGAGCTTTTCAAAGATTTGATTAGTGAAATCAAGTACAATATTTAATTCATTATTCATTCTTTACTTTTCTTAAATAAATTTTAGTCAATTAAGCTCAAAAAAGATATATATTAGAAATGAATCAAGCAAAACAAAGATAGTATCAGAACAAAAATAATTTTACTAAGATTTTTAAAGGAACATTAAAAATTTTATATTATATTCATATTTTTAAATGAGTTTTAAAATTAGAAGTATGTATCAAAATTAATTTTTTTGAGTGAGAATATATTTCAAATTAGTTTAACTCTAATTTGTTATCAAAAATAATTTGACAATCAAATCAATTAAATTTAAACTAAATAATCACGTGAAGGCTTAAGTTAAAAAGATCATAAAACAATCAAAGTTCATTATCCTTAACTCAAATTAATTAGAATGTTTAGTCAAGGCTAACTACATAATATTTAACAAACAAACATCTTTTCCCTTATTTTTTAAGAGTAAATACTAGAAAATTTATCACATAATATTTTCTCCTCCTCTTTTCCATAATTATTGTTGGATAAATTTATCTTTTAGCTTTTCTTCCCTATTTTGAAAGAACACAATAAATTTAGAATGAATATCTTTTTCTTTTTTTTTAAATTCTATTTATGAACAACATGAACTAAAAACACATCTCTCCCTTTTTGAATAATATAAATGCATTAAACAAAATTATTTTAAACTTCAAAGATTCAAGAGAGATGGAACATTTCAAAGATCAAAGATTTTAAGGATTGAAATTTCATTCATGAGAATGATCAAGGAAGGTTAGATTCGAGCTTTTTGAGATAGAAAATTTGAGATATAGGCTCAAGATAAAGATTAATATCATTTTTGATAGATTTAAGCTTGAAATCATAAAGATGTTTAGGCTAGGGGATCAAGAATTTCTAATTCTCTTCTAATCTCATAGAATTTATCTTCACTTAAGGTCTTAGTAAAAATATCAGTCAGTTGATTTTCAGTACAAACATAATCAAGAATTATGTCATTATTTTGAACATGCTCTTTTATGAAATGATGTTTTATTTCAATGTGTTTTGACCTAGAGTGTTGGATTGGATTCTTAGTTATATTTATGGCACTAGTATTATCACATCTTATGGGAGTTTTGTTTATTTTGATGCCAAAGTCCTCAAGTTGTTGCTTAATCCATAAGATTTATGCATAGCAACTTTCGGCTGTAATGTATTCGACTTCAGCCATAGACAATGCTACCGAATTTTACTTATTGCTAAACCAAAAGATTAAATTAACTCCTAAAAATTGGCAAGTTCTACTAGTACTTTTTTTATCTAATTTACATTCAGCAAAATCTGCATCTAAATATTCAATTAAATCAATTAATGAATTCTTAGAGTACCATAAACCTATGGATTGAGTTTCTTTTAGGTATTTAAGTATTCTTTTTACAGTATTTAAATATGATTCTTCTAGATTAGATTGAAATCGTGCACATAAATAAATACTAAATATGATACCTGGTCTACTAGCAGTTAAATACAATAAAGAATCAATCATGTCTCTATAAAGTTTTTGATCAACACTTTAACCTCCTTCATCCTTGTCAAGCTTACATGATGGACTCATGGAGGTACCAATTGCTTTGGAGCTCTCCATCCTAAATTTCTTGAGTAGTTTTCTTATGTACTTGCTTTGAGTGATGGAGATCCCTTCTTTTATTTGTTTAATTTGAAGTTCGAGGAAGAATGTTAGTTCACCCATCATGCTCATCTTGAACTCCTCCTGCATGAGCTTAGCAAAATCTTGACATAAAGTTTCATTAGTAGATCCAAATATAATGTCATCAATATATATTTGTATTACTAAGATGTCATCATGATCTCTTTTAATGAAAAAGATTGTATCTATATTTTCTCTTGAAAATTCATTATTAAGCAGGAATTTACTTAGTCTTTCATACCAAGCATTAGGTGCTTGTTTTAAACCATATAATCCTTTGTTTAATCTAAAAACATAATTTGGAAAAGCATGATTTCCAAAACTGGGAGGTTGTTCTACATAAATTTCTTCGATAATATATTCATTTAGAAAAGCATTTTTAACATCCATTTGAAATAGCTTGAAATTCATAAAGCATGCATAAGCGAGTAAAAGTCTAATTGCTTCTAGTCTAGCAACAGGTGCAAAGATTTCATCAAAATCAATTTTTTTTTCTTGATTATAACCCTTTGCAACTAATCTTTCTTTATTCCTAATTACATTTCCATTTTCATCCAATTTATTTCTATATACCCATTTTGTAATAATTATTGGATAATTTTTAGGTCTTGATACTAAGGTCTATACATTATTTCTTTCGAATTGATTAAGTTCCTCTTGCATTATATTTATCCAATTATAATCCTTTTCGGCTTCATCAATGATTTTGGATTCAAAATGAGAAATAAATGCAAAATGATTGTATGTATCTCTAAGTGAAGAGCGAGTTCTTACTCCATGTGTAGGATCATCAATAATTAGTTCTTTGTGATGATTGTGAACATACCTCCATTCTTTTGGAAGATCTTTTGTACCTTGAGGTTGTTCTTGTTATCCTTCACCCTTAATTTCTTGTGATTCTCTTCATTTTGAATTATTGAATCCTTTAGGGTGATCTCCTTCAATCCTTCTATAAGAGGATCTGCATCATCAATATCCTTACTCTTTTTTGATGGAAGATCAT
The DNA here is from genome assembly GCA_006176705.1 of Cocos nucifera. NCBI lineage: Eukaryota > Viridiplantae > Streptophyta > Magnoliopsida > Arecales > Arecaceae > Cocos > Cocos nucifera. The sequence continues at coordinate 188,362 of QRFJ01002292.1, forward strand.
TAGTCTCATAAAAAACTACATGTATTGACTCCTCTACTACTATGGTTCTTTTGTTAAAAACTCTAAAAGCATTATTAGAAGATGAGTAACCAAGAAAAATAACTTCATCAAATTTTGCATCAAATTTATCTAGTTTTTCTTTAGCATTGTTCAAAACAAAACATCGACAACCAAAAATATGAAAATATGCAATGTTAGGTTTTCTTTCTTTTCAAAACTCATAAGATATTTTCTTTAAAATTGGTCTGATTAGGGCACGGTTAAAGATGTAACATGCTGTATTAATTGCTTTTGCCCAAAAGTATCTAGGAAGGTTGCTTTTACACAGCATAGTATGGGCCATATCTTCTAGAGTTCTATTTTTTCTTTCTACTACTCCATTTTGTTAGGGTGTCCTAGGTGCTAAAAAATTATGGCTAATTCCTTTTTCATCACAAAAGTTTTTAAACTCTTGATTTTCAAATTTGATTACATGATCACTTCAAATGCTTTGAATTGAAAATTCTTTTTCATTTGTAACTTTTTGATAAAACTTTATGAAAATATGAAAAGTTTCATCTTTGTGTGCCAAAAAGAAAATCCATGTAAAACATGAGTTGTCATCGATAATTACAAAACCATAACGTTTTTCACCTAAGCTTGCTATTCTTGTAGGACCAAACAAATCCATGTGCAAAAGTTTTAATGGCCGAGAAGTTGAAATAATGTTCTTAGATTTGAATGAAACTCTTGTTTGTTTACCTAGTTGGCATGCATCACAAATTTTATCTTTTTTAAAGTTCAAGTTTTGTAAACCGGTAACTAATTTCTTTTTTATAAGCTTTGAAAGTGAATGCATACTAATGTGTGCAAGCCAACAATGCCAAAGCCAACTAGTCTCATTAATTTTGGCATTCATAGCTACTAAACATTGCATGTTTATCATAAAAAGATCATTCAAATCTATCATATATACATTACCATACCTATGACCAACAAACTTAATGCCATCATCATTGGAACTAGTTACAATTCACAATGAAGATTCAAAAATAACTTTATAACCCTTGTCACAAAGTTGACTAATACTTAAGAGATTGTATTTTAAACCATCTACTAATAAAATATTTTCAATATACTTAGAGGAAGTGATACCGACATAACCTATACCAATGATCTTTCCTTTGCCATTATCTCCAAATGTGACCATCCCTCTATTTTTAGAATCAAGCATGATGAATTGGGACTTATCACCGATCGTGTGTCTTAAGCATCTACTGTCAAGATACCATCTTCCATTTTCTTCTTTGGATGCAAGACATACCTACATGCAAAATCAAGTCCTTACTCTAGGTACCAAAGTTTTCTTGAGTCCTTTAAGGTTAGTCACAATGGTTTCTTTTGGAATCCATATTTTCTTTACATCTGAATTGTTAGAGAAGCATGTATAAGATTTGTATCCTAATTTACCATATTTAAAGCAAGTAATATTTAAAAATTTATTACTTTATAAATTTTTTAAAATATTTTTTAGAAATTTTTATTTTCTTAGGGAGTTATAGCCTAGACCAACCTTATCATAAATGATCTTTTGATTTTCAAGAATCATATGAAGTTTATTTGAACTCAAAGTAAAATTTTCAACCATCAATTTTAAATTATTGATTTTATTTTTTAAATTTAGATTTTCTTGAGTTAAGATTAGTTTTTCACTTAAGATAGTTTCATTTTTTTTTAGCAAAACTTGATTTTTTAATTTTAGTTTTTTGTTTTTAGTTCCTAACTTGTTTAAATCATCTACTAAATTATAGAAGGCTTCTTGAAGTTCTTTGAATATAAATTCATTTGAGATTTCAGCACTTACCTCATTCTCATGTGCTATAAGGCATAGGTTGGCTTGTTCATGAGCTTTTTCCTCTTTGGAGCTTGAGTTGTCACTATCACTCCATGTTGCCACCATAGCCTTTTTTTATATTTCTTGAAAACCTTTTTAAGTTAAGGACATTCAGACCTAAAGTGCCCTGACTTCTTAGATTCATAGCAAATAAAAGGCTGCTCCCTATCCTTTTCCTTGCTATGCTCTCCTTTAGTAGGTAGCCTCTTCTTATCCCTTGTTTTCTCTTCAAAAATCTCTTGAACTTTCTTGTGATGAGGGCTATTTCTTCATCTTGTTCTTCATCTTCTATTTCATCAGATTTCTTATCTTATTGAGTGGTGGATTTAAGGCCTATTGTCTTCTTTTTCTTGACATCTTCTTCTTGATGTTGTTTCATACTTAGCTTGTACATCATTAGTGATCCTAGAAGCTTCTTCAAGGATAAAATATTCAGATCTTTGGCTTTTTGGATTGCAGTCACTTTGGCCTTCCATGTCCTTGGCAAAGACCTAAGAATCTTCCTCATAAGGTCGCTGTTAGAATAAGACTTGCCAAGACTTTTAAGACCATTTATAATATCCGTAAATCTAGTAAACATTATAGTTATTGACTCATCATGCTCCATTTTGAAAAGTTCATATTTATGCACAAGCATGTTAATTATTGACTCCTTAATTTGATTAGTACCTTCATGAGTAACTTCTAATCTATCCCATAGTTTCTTAGTCGACATGCATGTTGAAATATGATTAAATTCATTAGCATCTAGAGCACAATATAAAATGTTCATGGCTCTTGCATTGGGTTGAGACATTTTCTTATCAATCTCATTCTATTTCTTTTCAGATTTGATTGATTCCACACCATCAATTATCTTAGTAGGTGTGTTGAAGGAAAATCTTGATTTTTCAGACTAGGTTCGTTCTAATCTGATCAGATCGAGAGATATATTTCAAAATTTTTTTCTCGATCCCAATCAGATTTGGGATGTTTCAGATCTAATTTTATTATTTTAATAATAGAAATAAAATAAAGATAAATAAAATCAAATTTAATTTACCTGATTTGGATAATCCTATTACCCTGTTGATGATCCTGTTTGCAGCGGAAGGTTCTGGATCTAGCCACGCAAGCGCCTGGCCTCTACCAGTATCTACTCAGGCTGGATGTGGAGATCCTCTTCTTCTCTATCACACCTCCAAAAATCAGATCTGGATCTGATTTGGAGGATCTTCAAAATTTCTTTTGAAGATCTGCAGTCGTCCTTTGCAGCAGTGCAGCCTTCTTGCTTTTAATCGCCTTTTTTTTATCTGAACCACACCAACCAAGGTCCAAAACTCCTTTTGGATGTGGAGAGCAAGGGGAGAAGATGGTTTGGCATGGAGGAAGAGGGGAGAGGCAGCCTTGGGGTGTGGGAAACTTTGATCTCAATTCAATTCTTTTTTTGAGTTGGGCACAGGGTCTTATTTATAGACTGACTGTGATCCAGCTTCTCTTATTCCCAACCAATCACAATCCTTTGTGAAATCAGATCTAAATCTGATTGGTGAGAATAGAGTCCCCTGGATTCCTACTTAGAGGGTGCCTAAGACCAGTCAAAGTTGGTTTTAGGGAGAACTCTAATTGGAATCCAAAAGAGAGGTGGAGTCCTTGTCCAACAAGGACTCCAAGACTCCTCCAAACTTGGGCTCACGCCACCCTTGGCGTGCGCCCTCCTCCTGGTGGCGTGAGCCCTCCTCCTTGCCAAGTTCTGGCAGGGGGACAGGCCCCCACCAGCTCTCCAATAGGTGCATGACATGTGGTCAAAAGTCAAAGGGTCAATGGTCAACGTTTGACCAGTCAAAGGTAGACTTTTGACCAAAGTCAAAGAACAAGAAATGGTAGGTGACCAAAAATGGCAGGTAATGTCTTACAAATAAGACAACCTTTTTTGACTTGGACAACCTCCAATCAGACCATATGAAGGCCTCTGATTGAGCACAAACTCCTTTGGCTCACACAGGATAACTTATTTATGATAGCAAAAGAAGAACGTTAGGTTCAATTGAGTGCTAGCACGATTTCCTTGAACCTATTTGAATCTCATTCAGATCTATTGAACTAGATCAGTTTAATTGATGATCACCAGATTCAAACCCTTGTTTGTGTGACCCAGTTAGGTTCAGTTCTGTATGGTAATGGGATATGTCATGATCTCTGATAGGAATGCGATGTTGTCGTTAAGACACCGTGTTTATCAGTTTAATCCGACTTCTTAAAATCATTGAAAATGTGTAGATAGCAGTGAATCGGATCGAATCCACAGGGAAGGTAGTATTTTAGATTTAAAATCTTTGATTTTTAAAAGAAAAAAAAAAGAGTTTTGGGATCAAAAGTGAAGTCGGAAAATAAAAAGCAAAAATTAAAAGGTGCAGGAATTTAAAGTTGGTACTAAGATCTACTAGTTAGATCTTAGCATCTACTTGCAAAGCAATAATTTAAAGTGCAGAAATTAAATTGCAATAAAAATAAAAAGTAAGAAATTAAAATGCAAAAATAAAATTTTTATTAACTAAAATTTTAGAATTTAAATACATAAAATTTAAAAAGAAAAGATAATAAAATAAAATAGCCTGATCTCTGATCTTGGATCGGCATTGGCAGAAAGATGGTGTAGAAGCTCGGCTCTTCTTCTCGGCACCCGTTGCTTCGAAGCAGCCTTTAACCCATAGCCTAGCTTCGCCCTGTACCAAAGCTTCACCTTGATCAGAGATGTTGATTTTTGGAGGCCTAGGATCCTTTTTATAGTGCTAGGAGGGCTGGATATTTTTTTCTAAAGGCAATGTGGGACTAATGGCCTTTGCAATCATCAAAATACAAAAGAATTTGAGTAAAATTTGAATCAAAATAGCTCTGATATGTCTCTAATAAATCTGATAAAATTTAGCCATTCAATAGGAATCCAACAGTCCAAAAATCATCAAAATCAGATGCAGATCAACTCAGATCGGGTCGAATTAAATTCTGGCCATTGGATCGCGCTTCATGGCGGAAATCTGGCCACAAATCATGCGCCTAAGAGTTTGATCGCCATCGGGAGCTTTCTGGACCATCGGATCATTGCTTGGATCGAGCGCTGCCATTCGATGGTGATCCGTGTGATGTCTGTAGCTGAATAAAATTCGGAAGCAACCACAGCCGTCCGATCCTGACCGCAAACAACCACATCCGTTCGATCGCGCAATCACTGTTCCCATGGATCGTGTGGACCGACCGTACCGCACACCACAACCAATCAGCACCTCTGTTGCCGAGCAAAAAGACTAAATTATCCTTGTGAGCCGCGATAAATTTCTGTAGACCCTTTAGGGGTCTAGGTTCACGATGTGGCAAGCTCTGATTCGCCGGATTTTGCTGAGCTGACGGTCGACGCCTGGATCGTGGACCAGCTAGTGGCTTCAATGGCTGAGTCGGCTTTGATGGCTTGGCTTGGCTTGGTGGCTCGACTTGGCTTGGTGGCTCGGCTTGCGGAGCCGGCTGAGCCGTTTTCTTTTTTATTTAATTTTTATTTATTTTATATTTTTAAAAATTCATATCTTTTCCATTTTAGCTCCATTTTACTTAAAATTTATTTCGTTGTGATCAAAAAAATGAGCTCTTTCTATTAATAATAAAATTTTATTTTTTAATTTTTATTTTTTTTATTATTTTTTAATTAATTTTTTAATTAATAAAAATATGAATTTTTCAAAAATTATATATAAATTGATTAATAATTCTTAAAAATTAATATAAATTAATTAATAAATTAATACTTTTATTCATAAATTTATGATGCTTATCACACCCCCCAATATTATAATAAATTAATACTAATAAATTTTTATTAGAGTTTCGAATTTTACCTAAGCAATTTTCAAAATGGCCATTGATATTCAGTAGAGCTTAAATGACATATATCATTGGGATATTAATACTTATCAATAGAAAAATTAAGTAAAGAACATTAAATTTTTCAGAACTTTTTCTAAATTATTCCACTTTTATCTCTAATTTATCTAAACTTTCATATAGGCAGGTGTATTGCTACTTTCATCCTTCATTTATTAATTTTTATTTTTATATTATCTACTTTTTGATGCGAATATCATTGCTTACTTAGGCAACGGGACCTGGTTACTCGGTGGGAAACCAATGTTTCTTTTCTTTTTTCTTTTTTTTTTTTTAATGTTGTACCACTATTGGGTGTCTTAACTCCTTAAGCTTTTTATTTGATCCATGTAGCGAGTCTTGGGCCAATGACTCCCAAACCAGTTGGCTTTAGGGCACTAGGTATAGAATACCCCTCGGGCTTACTAGCTCGAATCAAATAGGCTACGAGTTAAGACTAGCTTTACAACGAGCTTCTTTGCCCTTCCCACCTTTGATGCGAAACTCAATGCTTGCTTAGGCAAAGAGGTCCGGTTACTCGGTGAGAAGTACTTGAAAACTATTTTATTAAAATAAATTTTTATATAAAAAAATGTATAGTTACCCTACACAAGCCTATAAAAAGTAGACTTTTCTTTGATGCTAGTAGAAATAATTAGAAATGCTCCAAGAAAAAAAATTTTATGTTCTGGACTTAACTCTTTATTGAATTTTCTTAATACTTGATTCCTCAATATCTCATAGATTCTCTGATCTATGTATCAATTTTTTTTTAAAAATGCTTAGTTTTATTCGATTCTTAAGCATAATCAAGTATCTAAATACTAAATACTAACTTTTTTGAGGACTTAAAATTTTAAAAATTTTTTTATTTTTCTCTCCCCCTAACTTAATCGACATTGTCCTCAATGGAGAAGGAAAAATAAAGGATGTAATAAAGAATATGAAAGAATACACCTAACTCAGTATATTTTTAGTCCAGCACATGCCTTTGAAAATTTGAGCTCTTCCTCCAACTTATTCAAATTATCCTAAAAAAAAATAAATTAAAAAGATAAATTAGATAAAAACTAAATATTGGGTTGCCTCCCAACAAGCGCTAAGTTTACCGTCTTCAGCCAGACATAATGTAGCTCACTATCCTATGTCGAATATTAGATTGACAAATTCCAATGGTTTTGAATTGCCAATCTCAAAAAGATGATTTATAATCCCATTATTAATATAATCTTTGTTAATTTTAGGGATATAATTTATGATTCCATTCTCAGACCCATATTTATTAAGAATTTCTCCTATTTGTTTTTCTAAAATGCTCATGAATGGAGTTTTAGAAGTTAAGTTTGATACAATGGGTGCTGGAATGGTGACTAAAGGTGGTTTTAATTCTGGAGGTAAATTAATGTGATCATGTTTAAACAACTCCATTGATATTTCATTACATGCCTCTTGATTTTTATAAGAAGAACCAACTTCTAGGGTTGAAGAAAATAGGACATTAGGTTTATAAGTCTCGGGTAAATCATCTATTCTCTTTTTCTCTATTTCTATCTCATTTAAACTGGAACTAGCATCAGTACTAATTCCTAATTTGGGTTCTTCTATATGGTTAGTCTCAGTACTAACCAATTCCTCTAAATTTTTATTTTGGCTAGCATCAGTACTAGCCTCTCTCACCTGGTCTTGGTATGGGTCCATAAGAATTCTATAGCTTTTAAGTTCAGGAATTACTTTGGCATTCTCAAATTAGAGATTCTTAGATGAAACATTAGATTGATAATTTAATCCAGGTGGTTGGTGGTCATTAGGTGGGTTGTTTGAAATTGGTAGGTTTGGTAGTTGATCTAGTTCTCTCCTCTTGTTAGACTCAACTAATTGTTCTATTTGAGCTTCTAGTTTGGCGATAGATTGCTGTTGAGTTAGAATTAATTATTGAAGTTGGTTAAATCTATCATCAGCTAGATTGGTCTATTGAGGAGGTGGGTATGAAGGCTGATTATAATATGATGGCTGGTTAAACTGACTAGGCTGACCATTATTATAGGCATAATTTTGATAATTTTGCTCAAGTAAAATTTGGGTCTGAGCCTGAGTCTGTTGGGATGTCCAAGAAAAATTAAAGTTACTCCAATCTGAATTATATGAATTTGAAAATGGATCATTAATCAATTTGGAGTATCCTTGAGCAGCTTGAACTTGTTCTTGGATAAAATATGGAAATTGTGCAGCCATAGGATATTCACTCACATGATGGGTTGGGCTAGCATAGTTTGAATAAGTCTCCTGATAATTAGAAGATGATGTGAATTGTGCAGGAGATTGTTGACCTAGGATTAGGAGTTGATATATTTTCTGAGCAAGAAGGTCAACTTTATCTAATTTTTGGACAATTAGATTCATATTAGCCATTTGATTATTATGTTTAATGTGAATCAACCATTCAATTATGTTCAACTAAATCAGAAAAAGTGATTTCCTACCATGCATGTATTAGTGTAACCCTAATGTATGGTTTAAAAATTTTTAGAATTTTTTTTATTTTATTATTATTATTATTATTTTATTATATTAAAAATTAATTTTTTTAATTATTTTTATTTATTAATTTTAATTTAATTTAATTTAATTTAATTATTAATTTTTAGTTAGTTTAATTTTTATTTTATTTTATTTTTATTTTATTTTTAGAGGAGTAAGAAGAAGAAAGAAAGAAGAGTTCTAAAGAAGAGGTCCTAAGGAGTCCTAGAACTAAGAAGAGAGAGAAGAATTAAGTTTAATTAGGTTTGATGTTCGTTAGCAATCAAATTGTTCAATCAATCCTGACTAAGGGTTATCCTAGATCTAGACAGCTCCTAATTGTCAAGATCACCTTCAAGCCCTCCAAGTGTAGGATTAGCCAATCAACTGGCTAGGTAAGTGTAAGATTGGTGGGAGTCCCCCCGTTGCTTGCCTTAGACACCAATTATGCTTGGCCAGGTAAGCGAACGGAACTAATTAAAAACCACCTTCCTTTGGTTCCAGTTGTCCCTGAACCACTTTCCTAGTCACCAATCAAGTTGACTTATCCTAACCCAATTCAACTCTTAGGATTCTTTGTCCTATTGAGCTCGAATTCCTAGGGTTGATGTCTAATTGATTTTAATTTAAAGGCTTAGGTCAATGCAGGATGCTGGTTGATTGTTTGTGGGCTAAGGAAGGGTGATCAAATCCCCACCTTATCTTGTTTAATTGGGTTGTGCCCTTAATTTGATTTAATATGAATATGCACGAAAAAAAATTCAATCAAAGAGTTTTATGCAATTTAAACTAGATGCATGCAACTAATTGAATTCTAAAAGGCTTACCTTGCCTCCAGCAATCACCAAAAAAATAAAAATAAAAATAAAGATAAAAATAAAACTAATATGATGCATGCTCTAAGCAGTTAGGGTTTCTAATCTTATCATGAGGCTTTTAATTAGATTTAAATGAATATTTTTTTAAATTAATTTAAAAGTAAAATAAATAAATAAATAAATAAAAAGGAAAGAGGAGCAACGGGTGCCGAGAAAAGAACCGAGCTTCTACACCATCTTTCTGCCAATGCCGATCCAAGATCAGAGATCAGGCTATTTTATTTTATTATCTTTTTTTTTTAAATTTTATGTATTTAAATTCTAAAATTTTAGTTAATAAAAATTTTATTTTTGTATTTTAATTTCTTACTTTTTATTTTTATTGCAATTTAATTTTTGCACTTTAAATTATTGCTTTGCAAGTAGAAGCTAAGATCTAACTAGTAGATCTTAGTACTAAGTTTAAATTCCTGCACCTTTTAATTTTTGCTTTTTATTTTTCGACTTCACTTTTGATCCCAAAACTTTTTTTTTCTTTTAAAAATCAAAGATTTTAAATCTAAAATACTACCTTCCCTGTGAATTCGATCCGACTCACTGCTATCTACGCATTTTTAATGATTTTAAGAAGTCGGATTAAACTGATAAACACGGTGTCTTAACGACAACATTGCGTTCCTATCATGTTTTTGGCACTATTGCTGAGGAAGGAATAGATGCTATTTTTTTTCCTTGATTTCTTTGATTTTTTTTTGTAAATTAATTATTTTTTTTAATATTGCTTACTAATTTTTTTTATTTATTTTGTAGAAAAAAAAAAGAGAACGAAAGAAAGCATTCAAATTTTGGTGAGATCAATCCTAACCCTAG
>QRFJ01002293.1:0-36788 GCA_006176705.1 Cocos nucifera
TTCACAGACACTAAATACAACATATGTGATAGAAATAACCATTTATTCTTCTTAGTTAAAATTACCCAATTTTGCCCCTAGAAGTGTATTATAAGTGTCAGCCAATTCTGCTTCTAGGCAACACTATATCAACATATATATACATGTATTCGTAAACCTTAGGAATTGAGTAAAATGATCAATACAGCTATTTTCTCCCATATTCTCTCCCTCTCATCCTGGTTTTCACACGAAGGTGCCCTAGGGGCGCCTCCAAGACTTGAGAACGGAGCATGCCCACTCTTCCTTCCCCTCAACAATTCAAGAAATCCTGTGCAACATTCTATCTTATCCCAAGGTCCTGAACTCTTGACTCTCTGAGAATGCTCCCAATCTTCCTAAATGACTCCTAACACGTCTGCTGACATACCTCCTCGATTGTTGCACCGCCAAGCCTCATCTCAGCCTTGTGCCTTCAGGAGCACTACTACGCACTTCTAAGCGCTCCCTACCTTAATCTCGAACCACCTCCCTCATAGTATCCAAAATTCTCTCTTGCTATATAAACCCATTCCTCCATCTGACCTGCGACTCTCCTGATGCATCCTGCATAGAATCCTAAAGCAGTATCAGCCATCCAACCCTAACTACTTGCCTCATGGAACATCTACCTCCAATCACCCTTAAGATCTGCAATTATATGCTCTGTTCAAACTGCGAATGTACCACGACTATTTCCCACTTCTTGCAATCGAAGGACATATTCGCTTCTGTCGGTCCTTTTTCAACCATTAACCTCTTGAAAATCTCTCATTCATCGCCAAATAGGCCCCACACTGCCTATCTTCTAGAGAACTCTATCATCCATCATACACCTAGTCTTCCAACCAAGTATCGATTAGAAAATCATGATCCAAACCTTTCAATCTAAAAATAAACCTTCTTTAATCCTCTCAACCTTCACTTAAACCCTGCTGCTCCTGATGGCTAAACCAAAGCCAATAACAAAGATAGATCTGAGGACACTGACCACTAAAAGTGTAGATTTTTGATTTTATCATGTATGACTTCTTAGATATATGTGCCTTAGAAGTCAAAATGGCTGACACTTGTAATACACTTCTAGGGGCAAAATAATAAATTTTGAAAAAAATCAATAAATGGGTTTATTTCTCTCTAATCACATATGTGTATTTAGTGCTCTGCTACATCCTTTGAGTTAATGGTATGCGATAATTCATATTTTCAGAGTGAAAATTTAAACATGATAATCATTTAAATCATAAATTATTCTGACCATAGGACATCACGAGATGATGATTGATCGGAAGGTTGGCTGTTACAATCGTTCCTCTTTAGTAGATGAGTTATGAGTCTTACTGTGACGACACTGGAGCGAGAGTAACGGTACTCGTTAAGAACTGAGGCACATGTGCGTGACCACCTCGATAGTCTTAGGCGAGTCTACCTTCTCATCAATCTGAACTGACCTCGATGCTGCAGTAGTGTGTTCTGTTCTTTGACCTGAGTGCATCGGCAGTTCACCTTGAGGGATGTTATAGTTTGACTACCACCATTACTCGGTCTCCTAGCCATGAACCGCTGAGGTGTATGTTGCTATGACATGTTCATTGTAGGAACTGATTGCATCAAGATGGAATTATCTACCTCGGGTGGAGAGAGTACCCTATGAATGATCATGGAATCAAGTCCAGAAACCATGGCCGTGGTAGAGTGAAATAATAGAAAGAGTATTTCTATTTAGATTTTATCATATTGCTCGAATCGAATGATACATCATATGACAGAGACTAGGTGTTGTGACGAGTTCACTAACCCTAATCGATCGGCGGCCAAGATAGAAAGAATGAATCACATAGTAGCTGCATCAAGAGGTCGTCATCAGCTCTGATTGGGTTGCACCATATATGTAGGTGTCACTCGTGGATTTGGGAGCAAATTAGAATGATTTAGATGATCGATCATTCTAGCTGTTCGACATCAGAAGAGTTCTAATCCATCGAAAGAGTTTCGATTGATCTGATGATTAGAGATCATGCCAGTATCCATACCATATAAGAACTGACTTGAACTGGGTCACACAAATAAAAGTTTTGATCTGGTGATCATCAATGAATCTGATCTAGTTCAATTATCTGAATGAGATTCAATAGGTTCAAGAAAAGTGCTAGCACTCGATTGAACCTAACACTTTCTTCTTTGCTAATTCAATAAATAATTGTCTGTCTGAGCAAAGGAAAGTTGTGCTTCAAAGACAGAGGCCTTCATATGTTCTGACGGAGGTTGTCCAAGTTAGAAAAGGTTGTCTTATTGTAAAGGACACTACCTGCCATTTTTAGTCACCTGCCATTTCCTGCATTCTTTGACCTTTGGTCAAAAGTCCTACCTTTGACTGGTCAAACGATTGACCTGACACTTTTAACTTTTGACCACATTATGGCACCTGATTGGAGAGCTGGTGGGGGGCCTGACCCTCTATACAGAAACCTGACAGAGAAGGCGCATGCCACCCTAGCGTGTGCCCAAGTTGAGGCGCTAGAGGTCCTGTTGGAATCAAGGACTCCATCTCCTTTTTGGTTCCAATTAGAGTTCTCTAAACCAACTTTGACTGGTCTTAGGCGCCCTCTAAGAAAAAATCTAGGTCTCTATTATCAGCCAATCAGATTTAGATCTGAATTTCACAAAGGGTTTGTGATTTGGTGGAGGAAGAGGGATTGGATGCAACGCTTAGTTCCTATAAATAAGACCCTGCGCCCAACTCAGATTAAAGAGATGCCATTCAATTGAGAACCATGCCCCAAGGCTGCCTCCTTCCCTCCTTCTCCATGCCTAGTCTCTTCTCCTTGCTTCCACTCAAAAGGAGTTTTGGACCTTGGTTGGTTGTTCAGATCAAATTAAAGGCCGATCAAAAATAGAAGGCTGCGCTGCCTGCAAAGGACGATGTCTCATCTTCAAAAGAGTTTTTGAAAGATCCTCCATGATCAGATTCTGATCCTATTTTTGGCAGGCATGATAGAGAAGAAGAGGATCTCAAGATCCAACCTGATGGATAACCGGTAAGCCAGGTGCCTTGCATGGCTAAGTCTCAGAACCTTCCGCTGCAAACCAGGATCATCAACAGTGTATAGATTACTTAGATAGGTAAATTAAATTTGATTTTAAATTTATCCTTTAATTTTTTTTATTAAAATAATAAATTAGATTAAACATATCAAGATCTAATTGGGATAAGAGAGAAATGTTTTGAAAATATATCTTCTTGATGCTGACATCAGACTGAACGAACTGGACCGGGAAATCAGCGATTTTCCTTCAACTAGTATAGAGCCCAGGTTTAAATGTTTAGATCTGATTTAAATTTATTTTAAAGTTAGAAATATATTTATTTTTAGATTTTACAAAATGTGATCAAGATCTGAAATCAGAATAAAAATTAAAATTAAATAAATTGATCTTAAGGATTAGAAGATATGCATGACTTAGTCTAGAATAGAATAGTTCTATCAGAATATTCTTGCATATTTTGATTTAATCTAATATAATCAGTATTTAGATCTTTTTATTTACTATTTTCTGATATTAATAATTTAATATAACATCTAAAAATAGCAAATAAAAATTATTTAATTTTTGAATATCATATGAGATATGATTGATGCATGTCTAGACTAGTTGTAGAATAGTTCTACATAATTGTCTAGATTAGAATTTATTTTGATTAGATCAATTTAAATCTAATTTTTTAGATTATTATGAGATAATTTAGATCTGAAAACATGCATGATTATGATACATGAGATGTATGCAAAATATGCCATGATTAGATCTACTTTATATATGAGATATATGATATAGATCTGATATTGTTTTGTAGTATTGAATGTTCCTGATTAAGGCGTTCCTCTTGGCCGTCCGGTCATAAGAACGAAGAAGGGTTTAAAGGCCCTCTCTTCCCATTCGATGGGGTGTTCTTATGATGTGTAGGGGTGCTGCGTGTTCGTCCTTAATCAGAAACCCAAAACTTACTTTCTGCAAAACCCTAGATCCTGAAACCCTAGGATTTATTGTGCATATTTTGTTTATGAACCCTACTTAATTAAGAATTAAGTTTATGGAATATTAATTAGGTCTAAAATTGAGAATTTCAGATCTAAGACATATTCATAATACTGGGTTCGGGCTTGGGTAGCTCAATTAGGTCTAAGCGGTTGATCAAACCGAATCAAGAGTTGGTTAGATGGGATCAACAATGCTTAAATTGACCAGCCTAATAGGATTAAGTCTGGGTCAAGATCGAGTCACGATCAAGCAAGACCTAATTAGGCTCAGAGGTTAGAGTCTGGATTGTAGGCTAACCCAATTGGTTCTGACTCAACAATTTGGTGTCTAAGGTAAGTTTGGCACAGACGATCGACTGGTTTTTAATTGGAAGCTACTCGACCTGAATGCGTTCTTGTACGAGTTAATGGCATATTCCTTCCACCGGTCTCACTTACCTGGCCATATCTGTTGACACAGTTCTGATCTGAGGTGGTCAATAATCCGAGCTAACCCATGCCACTAGGTTAGTCATAATTGTTATGACTAAGCCAAGTCTAGTTTAATGAGACCTGAATCAATTCTCCCTAAGAAAAGATTAAGTCTGAGGTCTTCCACCATTGTAGATGTGCGGGCCCTTCCCGGGGTTGATTGTTCTCGGCTGGATACAGTGGCTCAGTTGCACCGGGAAGATGCAACCATGTCTATTAGGCATTGGATGCTATGGGCTGGAGGATGAGTTGGGCTCAATATTCCGGATACGGTGAGAGACTCAATTAGGAACCCAGTCTATGCAAATGGTGGGTCTGACTTAACTAAGGAGTGGATCAATATTCCGGATACGGTGAGATTCATGAATTAGAGACCAAGTTTGGGTGCACCATGATTAGAGAATCATTGAACAAGAGTTGTTCACTCATTGGCTAACCCATCACCAATAACTGTTAGGTGAGGTGATGAGTCAGTTGGTGAGACCGCACCACCCACTAGAAATCATTAATCGTGGAGATTTTCGCATCTCTACAGAGGGAGTGTAGGGATCCGAGAAAATAGTGGGAGCTAATTTGTTTAAAAATAAAATCCCTAAACAAATTGGTCAAGTCAAAATTACAGTATCTAACTAGAATCTTTGACTCTCTACAGGAAATATGTCTGCGTCCAACCCATTGGCACGTATCCTGGACACACATAGACTGACTGGACCCAATTATAAAGATTGGCTCAGGAACTACAAAATTATTTTGGGTTCGAGAAGTTAACCCATGTTTTGGACCAGGACCCTCCCACCATTACCAGCCCGTCCATCTGTTGAACAGAGAGCGTCTCTGGAAAAATGGATTGACGAAGATAATAAGGCCAGATATTACATGTTGGGCTCGATGTCTGATGAGCTCCAGCGCCAACATGAAGGATATCGGGACTGCTCGCCAAATGTTGGCTCACCTGCAGGAGATGTTTGGTGAACAGAGTCGCGCAGCCAAATATCAAGTCACAAAATGACTTTTTAAGGCTAAGATGCGTGATGGGCAGTCAGTCCAAGATCACTGTCTGACAATGATCAAGGACATGGAAGAGCTTGAGAAGCTCGGTGTGAAGTTGGACTTGGACCTGCAGAACGATATTCATTCTGCAATCCTTGACTGATGCATATGGGCAATTCATCATGAATTACCACATGCATAAACTTCAGAATTCCTTGGCCGAGTTAATGAATATGCTGGTTACCGCTGAGCTTTCTATGAAAGGTTCTAAAGGCTCAGTTCTTGCTATGGAACGGACTTCTTCCAAAAGAAAGTCTTATGGAAAGAAAAAGAAGTCTGTGAAAAAGCAAAAGGTGGAAGGATCAAAGAAGAAGAAGGCAGAATCGAAGAAAAAGGCCGATGGCAAAGGAAAGTGTTTCCATTGCAACAGCGACGGCCATTGGAAGCGGAACTGCCCTACTTACCTGGCCACCCTGAAGAACAAGAAGGAAGGTCCTTCTGGAGGTATGCTCGTTATTGAGTCTAACCTTACGGTTTCTTCTGCATCCAGTTGGGTGCTTGACTCTGGTTCTAGTGCTCATCTGTGCACTTCTATGCAGGGTCTTGAGGATAGCAGGAGGCTGAGGGATGGAGACATGATCCTACGCATTCGGTAATGGAGCAAGAGTTGCTGCAGTAGCCGTGGGAACATACCCTCTTCGATTACCATCTGGTTTAGACTTAGTTTTAAAAGACTGTTATTTTGTGCCTGCAGCTAGCAGGAATTTGATTTCTGTTTCATGCTTAGCACAAGAAGGTTATGTGATCACCTTCTTTAAGGACCATTGTAACATTCTTTATGAAAGAAATAAAATTGCAAATGGTTTCCTTATTAATGGTCTTTATCAGCTACATATTGATGTACCTGTTCTAACTATCGAGCAAAACGTGAATGCCAAACGACCTAGGGATAGTCCAAACGACAGATATCTATGGCACCTGAGATTAGGTCATATAGCAGAAGATAGGATCAACAAATTGGAGAAAAATGGGCTATTGAGTCCATTGACTTCCGAGTCATATCCAACTTGTGAATCTTGTCTTCAAGGCAAAATGACTAAACTCCCTTTTGTTGGACATGGGGAGAGGGCCACAGATCTCCTTGCCCTAGTACATACTGATGTGTGCGGCCCATTTGATGTGCCGGCTAGAGGCAATTTTGTCTACTTCATTACCTTTACCGATGATCTGTCTAGGTATGGGTATGTGTATCTTATGAGACACAAGTCTGAAGCCTTTGAAAAGTTCAAAGAATTCAGACATGAAGTAGAAAAACAAACTGGAAAACCCATTAAGGTTCTTCGATCAGATCGAGGAGGTGAATACCTTAGCCGGGAATTCCTAGACTATCTCTCAAGGAATAATGGCATAGTCTCTCAATGGACTCCACCAGGAACACCTCAACTCAACGGGGTTTCAGAATGGAGAAATCGGACTCTATTAGATATGGTTCGATCCATGATGAGCTTCACAGACCTCCCTGATTTTCTTTGGGGACACTCATTGTTAACTTCAATCTATCTACTGAATAGGGTTCCCTCTAAAACCGTTCCTACCACACCGTATGAGATATGGCACGGTAAGAAACCAAGTCTGAGTCATCTCAGAATTTGGGGTTGTCCGGCTCATGTCAAAAGACAACAAGCGGACAAGTTAGAGTTTAGGTCCTTTCAGAGCTCGATTCATAGGATATCCTAAAGAGTCATTAGGATACTATTTCTACATTCCAGAAGACCACAATGTGATTGTGAGTCGACATGCCATCTTTCTTGAAAAATAGTTTATTCAAGATAGCGGCATTGGAAAAGCAGATTCAAGCTTGATGAGAAAGTCTCACAAGCAGAACGAGCTAAGGACCAAGTGGAACCAAATCAGGTTGAGCCAATAAGAACACTACCTCCTCCACCTCGTAGATCGGAAAGAGTTTCCCATCCCCCTGAAAGATACTTAGGTATTATTTCAGAGGATGTAGAGGAAATGTTCCTCGTAGGTAATGGTGCTCATGGTGATGATCCCAAAACCTACAACGAGGCGATATCAGATATCGACTCCGAGAAATGGCTAGAGGCAATGCAGTCAGAAATTGACTCGATGCACTCAAACCAAGTCTGGACCTTGGTAGATCCACCAGAAGGTATAGTACCTATTGGGATGTAAATGGATCTTCAAGAGAAAGATTGGTGCAGATGGGAATGTGGAGACATTCAAGGCTAGATTGGTGGCAAAAGGTTATAGTCAACGCGAAGGCATAGACTATCAGGATACCTTTTTCCAGTAGCTATGCTAAAATCCATCCGCACATTGCTTGCTGTTGCAGCCTATTTCGATTATGAAATATGGCAAATGGACGTGAAAACGGCATTCCTAAATGGATATCTTGAGGAAGATATCTATATGGAACAGCCGCTAGGTTTCACATCCAGTGATACTGATCACAAGGTTTGCAAGCTGCAAAGGTCCATATATGGACTTAAGCAAGCATCTCGGAGCTGGAACACTCGTTTCAATGATGTGATCAAAAAGTTTGGTTTCATCAAAAATGAAGAGGAACCATGTGTTTTCAAAAGGGTCAGTGGGAGCGCTGTTGTCTTCCTCGTATTGTACGTGGATGACATCCTCCTTATTGGGAATGATATTCCCATGTTGACATCAGTCAAGATGTGGTTGTCCAAGGAATTCTCCATGAAAGACCTAGGTGAAGCATCCTTTATTCTAGGAATTAAGGTCTATAGGGATAGACCGAATAGGATGCTAGGACTTTCACAGAAGATGTACATAGAGAAAGTACTAAAGAGGTTTAGTATGGAAAACTCTAAGAGGGGATTAATACCCTTCAGACATGGTATTCATCTTTCCAAGAAGATGTGCCCCAGCACACCTGAGGAAATAGAACGCATGAGCAAGATCCCTTATGCTTCTGCAATAGGGAGCCTCATGTATGCCATGCTATGTACACGACCTGATATAGCCCATGCTGTGAGTGTCACAAGCAGATATCAGTCAAATCCAGGTGAAGAACACTGGACTTCTGTGAAATGTATCCTTAAGTACTTGAGAAGAACTAAGGATATGATGCTGGTCTTTGGTAACGGAGAACTCCTGGTCCAGGGATACACAGACTCGGACTTCATGTCCGATATAGATGATCGAAAGTCGACATCTAGGAGTCTGTTTGTGTGCAATGGTGGAGCTATCAGCTGGAAAGAGTTCCAAGCAAATGGTGATAGCAGATTCCACCATGGAAGCAGAATATATCGCTGCATCAGAAGCTGCGAAGGAAGCATTCTGGTACAAGAAGTTTGCTGCAGAAATCGGAGTAATGCCATCAGATGCCATTCCTCTATACTGCGACAACAATGGCGCCATAGCCCTTGCTAAGGAGCCGAGGTCTCACCAAAAATCCAAGCATATTGAGCGGCGATACCACCTCATCCGCGATTACCTCGAGAAGGGTTATGTCGAGGTCAAGAGAGTCAACTCCGCAGATAATGTGGCAGACCCACTTACAAAGCCGTTGGGCCAGCAGAAGATCGAAGCCCACCTTGAGAAGATGGGACTTAGACTTGTAGCCAATTGGCTTTAGGACAAGTGGGAGATTGTTAGATATATGTGCCCTAGAAGCCAGAATTGGCTGACACTTGTAATACACTTCTAGGGGCAAAATTATAATTTTGACTAAAATCAATAAATGGGTTATTTTCTATCACATATGTGTATTTAGTGTCTGTGATACATCCTTTGAGTTAATGGTAATGATAATTCATATTTTCAAGAGTTGAAAATTTAAGACATGAATAATCATTATTAACTCATAAATTGCTCCTGACCATAGGATCATCACGAGGATGGTGATTGATCCGGAAGGTTGGTGTACAATCGCTTCTCTTTAGTAGATGAGTCTTGAGTCTACGGTGTGGAGACACCGGAGCGAGAGTACAGGTACTCGTTAGAGAACGAGGGCACTGAGCGTGACCACCTCGAGTAGTCATTAGGGAGTCTACCTTCTCGTCAATGACTGACTCGATGCTGCAGTAGTGTGTCTGGTTCTTTGACCTGAGATGCATCGGCAGTTCACCTTGAGGGTGTTATAGTTTGACTACACCATTACTCGGTCTCCTAGCCATATGGAACCCTGAGGTGTATGTTGGCTATGACATGTTCATTGTAGGAACTGGATTGCATCAAGATGGAATCTATCTACCTCGGTGGTAGAGGAGTAGCCCTATGATGATCATGAGAATCAAGTCCAGAAATCCATGGCCATGGTAGAGTGAAATAATAGAAAGAGTTTCTATTTAGATTTTCACATTGGACTCGAATCGAATGATTACATCATATGACAGAGACTAGGGTTTGACGAGTTCACCTTAACCCTAATCTGATCGGGGCTCAAGATAGAAGAACTGAATCACACAGGTAGCTGCACCAAGAGGTTCGCATTCAGCTCTGATGGGTTGCCACCATATACTGCTAGGTGTCACTGGTGGATTTTGGGAGCAATTAGAATGATTTAGATGATCGATCATTCTAGCTGTTCGAATCAGAAGAGTTCTGATCCATCGAAAGGAGTTTCGATGATGTCGATGATAGAGATCATGACATATCCCATTACCATACAGAACTGAACCTAACTGGGTCACACAAACAAGGGTTTGAATCTGGTGATCATCAATTGAACTGATCTAGTTCAATTGATCTGAATGAGATTCAATTAGGTTCAAGGAAAATCGTGCTAGCACTCGATTGAACCTAACGTTCTTCTTTTGCTATCATAAATAAGTTGTCCTGTCTGAGCCAAAGGAGTTTGTGCTCAAACAGAGGCCTTCATATGGTCTGACAGGAGGTTGTCCAAGTCAGAAAAGGTTGTCTTATTTGTAAGACACTACCTGCCATTTTTGGTCACCTGCCATTTCTTGTTCTTTGACTTTGGTCAAAAGTCTACCTTTGACTGGTCAAACGTTGACCATTGACACTTTGACTTTTGACCACATGTCATGCACCTATTGGAGAGCTGGTGGGGGCCTGTCCCCCTGCCAGAACCTGGCAAGGAGAAGGGCGCACGCCACCCTAGGCGTGTGCCCAAGTTGGAGGCGCCTAGGAGTCCTTGTTGGACAAGGACTCCATCTCCTTTTTGGATTCCAATTAGAGTTCTTCTAAGAACCAACTTTGACTGGTCTTAGGCGCCCTCTAAGGAGGAATCCAGGGGTCTCTATTCCCACCAATCAGATTTAGATCTGATTTCACAAAGGGTTGTGATTGGTTGGGAGGAAGAGGAGTTGGATCACGCTTAGTCTATAAATAAGACCCTGCGCCCAACTCAGATTCTAAAGAGATGCAATTCAATTGAGAAACCCCATGCCCCAAGGCTGCCTCTCCCCTCCTTCTCCATGCCATAGTCTCTTCTCCCCTTGCTCTCCACGTCCAAAAGGAGTTTTGGACCTTGGTTGGTGCGATTCAGATCAAAGAAAGGCGATCAAAAATAAGAAGGCTGCGCTGCTGCAAAGGACGACTGCTCATCTTCAAAAGAGTTTTGAAGATCCTCCAGATCAGATCCAGATCTGATTTTTGGAGGCATGATAGAGAAGAAGAGGATCTCCAGATCCAACCCGAGTGGATACCGGTAGAGGCCAGGCGCTTGCGTGGCTAAGATCCAGAACCTTCCGCTGCAAACAGGATCATCAACAGGGTAATAGGATTACCCAGATCAGGTAAATTAAATTTGATTTAATTTATCTTTTAATTTTATTTTATTAAAATAATAAGAATCAGATCTGAAACATATCAAGATTTGATTGGAATCAAGAGAAAAATTTTTGAAATATATCTCTTGATCTGATCAGATCTGAACGAACCTGAACCGAAAAATCAGGATTTCCCTTCAACTTCTCCTTCTCTTCTACGCACCATCAGGCTCTGGTATCAAATGTTGGAAAACCATGGTACCGCTCTGATACCATGTTGTGAAAATTTTTGATCTTTAGCATGGACCTGAGGAGACCTTCAACGTTCTCTAAGAGTAGCAAACCACGATCCACCAATCTTGATCTATGATGGGGCACCTCCCTCCTTGGGCTTGAGGGAGGCACCCCCTTAGGGTGGCAACTTTAAAGAGGAGAGAGAAGATAGATTGAGGAAAAAATGATCTATATTCCAATGCATAATGAAAGCCTAATACATCCTATGTATTTATACATAGCTATTAGGCCCAACCAAAAATTCTCCTAGCTAACCCAATACATGAAAGCACTCACCAAGCCCATGTACACCCATGTCTCCCATGCTGGATCTAAACCCGATCCATACATGAGTTAGCCATCTTAAGATCTTATTGGTCCAGGCCTTAAGACCCTAGGATAAAAATGAATCCTAGACCCAAACAGAAAATTCGGCCCAATTCTGTTCACCACCATCGAGCCGGTTCGCTCAGAAGCTAAGCTGGCTCGACTGTGTCTCATCCAAATCCTGTCTTCTATCTGTCTGAGAGAGCCAGCTTGACTGCGCCCCGAGCCAGCTTGACTACGTATCCGAGCCAGCCTGCCTGTGTGTCAGCCCCTTAGCTTAGCTGATTCTTCTCCTGGCTCTGGTCTAGCTTATGTTCTAGATCTCCGGAGCACCTACCAAGCTCCTCAAGATCCTCACATCTGAACCTCAAGTTCGTGCAGGGCTGTACGCCACCTTCACCTAGGATAACTCCTATCCTAGCCCTAGGACTCACACTCATCCTAGTATCCCGGAGCGAACACCTTGACTCCTCTTGTGGCCTCTCAAGGCTTGGGAGCACCATAAATCCTCACATAGACTCCCTCATTAACATCAAGCAGTAGGAAGGGGAGTCCATCCGAGCTTACGTCAGCTGCTTCAATGCTACTGCATTGAAGGTCTGGAACTTGGATCAATCTATAGCCGTGGCCGTACTGAAGAGCAATTTTCAGAAAAATGATCTTCTGTTCTCTCTGGAGAAGAAGTACCCTAGTAATTTTGCTGATATGCTGGTTCGGGCTGATGGTTATGCCCGAGTAGAGGAGGCTTTTCAAATAAAAGATTATGAGGCTGCAAAGGAGCGGCAGACGGGCGAATCTAGCAAGCCTGTAGTTGAAGAGAAGTCGAGTGAAGCTTGGCCATGCTCCAGAACTCCTTCCAAGTATAGACGAGCCCAAACTCCTCCCAGGAAGCCCCGACCGATGGGCATGACGGAAGTCTCCTCCCAGGAGGTTTCATAACTATTCTTGACTGCTTGTCGTTAAAGCATCAAATAAAAATTAAACTCAATTTTAATATTTAGGATAGTGGTGAGCTGGATGTCAATTTTCTGAAAAATTGAAGGCTAAGTTACATTCAATGTAATTGAAAATAAAATTTTTAATTTAATTTAAGTAGATTAAAGAGAGCAAATTGAGAGTTTGGCAAATAAATATAAAAGAAAGCAAACACTTAATTAATTAGAATTTTTGAATTTATGAAAAATATTCTAAAATTTTGAATCCATCTCTAACAAGATTGTGGTAATTCTTCTTAATATAAAAATTAATATTTTTAAGAATTAGTTATAAATATAATTTATTTTCTTAGAGCATGGATCGTATCTTCCGATCACGATCCATCTCAATAGAATCATAAATTATTCAATATTTTAATTCTTAAAAATTGATAACATGGCTTTTACTGATTTTCTCTAACATAAGCTATTAAATCGAGCACGG
Source organism: Cocos nucifera (assembly GCA_006176705.1). NCBI lineage: Eukaryota > Viridiplantae > Streptophyta > Magnoliopsida > Arecales > Arecaceae > Cocos > Cocos nucifera. The sequence continues at coordinate 13,259 of QRFJ01002293.1, forward strand.
ATTATATCTGTTGATCACAATCTATCTCCATAAATATAGTCTATTTAAATATCAATCAATAAAAAATATGTTAAAATCTCATGCATGACGGATAGAATTTAGGATTGGATAGAAGAATAATTTATTCATCATATAAAAAAATTATAAAAAATAATGAAAAAAAAATATAATCCATGTTTGAAGATTTCATCTTGATCTTTGGTTATGCATGATTTGAAATATCCTGGTTCCTGGCATCTTTTGATCTTCCAAAATAAATATAAAAAAAAAAAGAAAAGAAAAAGAAAGAAGAAAGAAAGAAAGAAAAAGAGAGGAGAGGAGAAGAGAAGAGAAGGGAGAGAAAAAGAGAGAAAAAAAAGTGTTTTCACCCAAGGAGGAGGGCTGGTTTTGGATGTCACGGTTTAGGAGATTTAAGTAGAAAAAAAAGATGTTGGGAGAATCCGATTGAAAGAAGAAGTGTGGAGTTTATTTTTGAGTAGAACTCGTCCGTTGAATTTGGGCTTAACAGCCGAAGCCTCCTGCGCCGCGCAAAAACCCGATGCTGACCGGTCTTTGGAGCCGCGTGAATTGCGCGCACTATTTCATGGAGGAAGAAATTTAGAAGTCTTGGGCTACATGAAGCCGGTTTACGCTTGCTCGAACCCACGAAGACCCGCTGTGCGCCGCCAGACCTGTTCACGCGTCCGCTTCCTTTGCCATGAGCTTGTACCTAAAGTTGACCAAATAAAAAGAACAATTTAATGCTTATTGACCTTTGATCCTTTTGACAATTCAAAACCAATGCACCCCCTCTCACCTCTTCTGATTTAAAATATATCAACGAGTCCCACTTCTCAAAGAAAATTTCATAAATTCTTTTTCTTAAATTTCTTTTGTTTTTTTTTCTTCTCCTCTTGATGCTGCATTTTTTTACGTATTTATTTAAATTTTAAATTAACTACGATTGTCATTAGAATCCATAAATCAAGCTCTTCGTATCTTATTGACTTCTTTCCTTTAAAATAATAAAAAAAATTAACTTTTTAAAATAAATATTAATTAATATATGATTTAATATTTTATTTAATAATTTATAATGATTATCACATTCTTCAATTTAAGTTTTACTTGTCCTCAAGTAAAAAGAGAAAAATTAGAGATATGTACCAACTTGATAGGATAAGAAAGTTTCTTCATATCACATTAAGATCAATTGATACCTGATTAGAGATTTAAGAAATATGTTATTAGATTATTAATTCTATCTCAAATAGTGGTTAAGTAGATATAAAATTTTAGAGCTTTTTTTTTATCAATTCTCCATCTTTATTCTTTAAATCCTCTTTGTTTAGTATGGACTAGAGTTTTTTCTTACAGCTAATGCAATGTCTAAACTACTTAAGCTTTCTATCTGACCCTTTTAGCAAGTTTTGGACCAATGACTCCCAAACTAGTTGGCTTTAGGGCATTAGGTATAGAACATCCATCGGACTTACTAACTCGAGTCAAATAGGCTACAGGTTAAAACTAACTGTACAACAAGCTTCTTCATATTGCTCATTTTTTGATGCGAATAATATTACTGACTTGGGCAACGAGACCCGGTTACTAGGTGGGAGATCAATGTTTAGAACTTACTTTTTATTTCTCTTTTTTTTAAAATTTTTTTTCATAATTTTTTTATAATAATTTTTTTCATTCATATCAATATAAAGTAGATTCTTTATCGAATATAAGCTGGAAGAAGGTTTTTAGAATTACTCAGAAATTTGTCTGTTCTAGACTTGACCATTTATTGGGTTTTCTTAATAATTGAGTCCTTAATATTTTAAAAATTCTCCAAATTATTAATCAATCATCGACTAAAATGTTTAAAAAATTTTAAATCAGAACGAGATCAGGTACATAGGACTAATTATAACCATACTTAAGGACTTAAAAATTTTTTATCCTTCCCCCCAACTTAATTTTCATTATCCTCAATAGAGAAAAAAATAGAGTGTGATAAATGACAAGATAATAACAAGAAAAGAGTTCACCTGGTTTAGTATGGTTCTGATCTCGGCCTGAGTTTATTTGTTCTTCATTCAGCATAGCTTTGTAATTCTCCCCCTAACTAAGTCCTGAAAGAAAGATAAACTAAAAGGAAAAGGAAAATTCAAATATAAAAAGTTGGGTTGCCTCCCAATAAGTGCTAAGTTTAACGTCTTCAACTAGATTCTATAAAAGAGTTTTAGGTATAATCAATTTTAGCACATCCTTCAAAGTTTCAAAAAGATAGGACCAATCAGGAGGCCTTGTTATCATGGCAGAAAAACATTCATGAAATGCTTTTCTATGATTAAACTTAACCCTTAGCGATAGAGTGTATGGAGCAAGTATGTTGTAACAAAATTTAAAATTATTTTGATAATCAGGAAGGATTTGTGTTTGTTGGGTTGAGATTAGGGATGGTAGTTTTTGAATTTCTTCAACTATAACCTAATTTATCCCACTCCCTTTCTCGGGTATGATATGTCTAGGCATCAATTCTTCCTGATCCAAATCATGGAACTTTTTTCAAATTAATTTTAAATCTACCTCCATACATCATTTTAATATTATAGATAAATTTTGGAGACCATCCTTAAAAGTATTGTCGAATACCAAAAAATCATTCATAAAATCGTTGTCCCTTATTTTAGCAATATCCCAACCAACAACTTCTTTATGTGCATTTAGAGCATCCATAAGTTGGTCTTCCTAAGTATGTACCACTGGTAGGATGTCGTAGATTCATCAGGAAGTGCTTTCAATTCTTTATCAGTTGGTGGTTCTAACAAGGAAGCTATTAGTGGGCTAGCTGGTGGCTCAAATTTTTCAATCCAAAGTAGAGTGATTTTGAGGTAGAATGTATCTACTTGGTCACTAACTTCTATATTATTCATCATCAAAATCGTCGACCTCATAATGAGCCAAATAGGGATTTAATGAATTTTGGAGAAGAATTATGGGTGAAGCTTCCTTTGGTATATTGTTCACTTGTGGTTCTTGGGAAGTCTCTACTAAATCCATCATCTCATTAGTTTTTCCATCCTTGCTCAAAGGACTGGATGATTCTAGGGCACTTGGAAATAGAGCCATATATGAGTGAGGTGATGTAATTGATTTTTTCAACCATTCTGGTTCTTTCCTATATGTTCTTTCCTCAATTATATGGTCTAAAAAGGTCTTTTCAATTTTGCGAGGTTGTTCTATGACTATATTATTTTTGAGAGTTTTGATTGATTATTCAGGAATAATTTCTGGGATATTAAAATTTTTAGTCATATATGGTCCCTCAGGTTCACTCTCGGATTGATTAGGCAACTCACTTTTACTGGTAGCTAGGACTAATTGATCTAACTATATTTCTAGATGAGTAATGACTTGAGAGTTTGAAATTATCAGTTGGTTCGTGGTCTGTAAAAAGTTATTAAGCGTAGTTGTTAGAAAGTTAGGCCTTTGGTCATCTAGAGTATTCAATGGTTGATTGGTAAATTCTAACTCATTTACTGCTTGCTGAATCCTCTCCTAAAAAATTGACTCATTGTTATTTGGAGAAGATTGATATTGTGGGCAGGGCATATCACAAGATGTATCCATGAATATGGGTCTTGTGGTACCGAGGTAATTTGCAATAAAGACTATTTTTAGTTTAAATATTTTGATGGTATTTTCTATTTTTCATCTTTTGTATTTCTTTTTAATTTGTAATAAAGACTATTTTTAGTTTAAATATTTTTATATCTTTATTTTCTTGCAATTAATCTGGAATAGTTCATGACCCTTAGGACGAGCTATGATCTACGGGTATGATTCATGCTCTTGGATTATTCAAATTAATTCTTAAAATTATATCTAAATTAATTTAGACTAGCCTATAACTTTAAGAAATGGGCTATGATCTAAGGATACAGGCCATGCTCTCTAAAATAGGTTATATCTTTATTGAATAGATATCAATTAAAGCATATTAAAAAGAATATCAGCTATCAAATAAGTGATCAATTGAGATCCAGAGAATCCATCTCCATACCTGCAACTCTACTTTAATTAATTTACTATTTAATTTACTTTCTTAATTAATTTAAATAACCTTTTAATTAATTAACTTTTAATTAATTTTAATTATTTTTAATTTATAATTTAAATATAATTAACATGATCTCTATGGATTCGATCCTGATTCATCCTATTTATATAGTTTGAGTTAGGTTTTATTTTTGACCGTCCACGATAGTGATCAAGGATAACTATATATTTTTTCATAAAAAAAAAAAATAGTTTTCAAGTACTTCTCACTGATTGGGCCTCTTTGTCTAAGCAAGCATTGAGTTTCGCATCAAAAGATGGGAAGGATAAAGAAGCTCATTGTAAAGCTAGTCTTAACTCATAGTCTATTTGATTTGAGCTAGTACACTCGAGGGGTATTCTATACTTAGTGTCCTAAAGTTAACTGGTTTGAAAGTTATTGGCCTAAGACTCACTACATGGATCAAATAGAAAGTTTAAGGAGTTATGATACAAAATAATGTACAACATAAAAGAAGAAGAAGAAGAAGATACACATTGATTTCTCACCGAGTAACCAGATCCTATTGTCTAAGTATGCAATGATATTCTCATCAAAAAGTGGATAATGTGAATAAAAAAAGAAAAAGAAGTTCAATAAATGAAGGATGGAATTAACAATACTCTTGCCCACATGAAAGTTTAGTCAATTTAGAGATAAAGATAGGAATAATTTAGAAAAAAATTAATATTTTTTACTTAATTTTTTTTATTGGCAAGTATTAATGCTCCAATGATATACCTCATTTATGCTCTACTGAATATCAATGGCCACTTTGAAAATTTCTCGTAAAATTCAAAACTCTAAAGTGAAAAAGTATCTAAAACTAAATTTTTTCTTTACTCGAGGATGAGCAAAGCTTAAGTTGGAAAATATGATAAGTACCATAAATTCATCAATAAAAGTATTAATTTAATGATTAATTTATTTTAATTTTTAAGAATTAATAATTAATTTATATATTTTTAAGAAATTAATATTTTTATTAATTTAATAATTAATTAAAAATAGTAAAATAAAAAATAAAATATTATTATCAGTAAAAAAACTTATTTTTTGATCATAATAAAATAAATTTAAAATAAAATAGAGTTAAAATGGATCCAACATAAATTTTTAAAGAAAAAAATTTAAATATATATATATAGAAATGGCTCAGCCGGCTCGAGCCACCGCGCCTTATCAGTCGATGCATCCAAATGCGCCCAGCTAGAGAGAGCCAGTCGGCACGGCAAGCCAATCGACCCAGCCATGTGCCCAGACCAAGCCAATGCCATCCGGTGAGTTGCTAACATTAGGATGACGTTAGAAAACCACGCAGCTCACCGTGGACCCTTAAGCAAGGGTATTTCGATCATTTCGCTCACATGCCACGCACTGATTGACTGCGGCATTCGAAACTCCTAGTTCATATAGTCCATATGCACAGTAAATGTGCCATTGATCGATCTATGTTGTTTGTGGTCAAGATCAGACGGTTGTGGTGTTTTGCTATTCTAATTTGATTTGCCAGCTGCTGTTGCTTCGATCCGACAGTCACAATGCTTCAAGCGGTGATCCAACGATTAGATCTCGCCTAAGTTTTGATCCATCGGCCAAGGAATGTCCTACTCTGGTTTGGTTTCAGACTTCACTAGGAGACGATCCGACGGCAGCGCTTAAATCAAACTCACATCCGACAGTCCAAGAAACTTTCGACTTGATTAAAAGACTCAAAACAAGATCTGATGGTCAGATTTTTATCATCACACGTGAATGGATGGTCCACATTAATTCTGACCTGATTTGGATTTTTAAAACTTCATTTTTGATGATTTTTGGATCGTTTGATTCAGATTTGATGGATGCTTTTAGTTTTTATTTTCTTGTTCTTTTCTTTTTAAATTTCATATATTTAAATTTTGAATTAAACTTTAAATTAATGTAAATTTTATTTTTTCAGCTATTTAAATTCCAGCTCTTTATTTTTAATTATAATTTAATTTCTATTTTTTACTTTCAATCGCTCTTTTATTTAATTGTAAGTATATGCTAAGATCTAAATAGTAGATCATAGTATCAAGTTTATTTTTTTGCACTATTTAAATTCTACTTTTTATTTTTAATTACTATTTTTTGACTTTAATTCTATTTTTAAATTCTTTTTTTTATAAAATTAAAGATTTTAAAATTAAATCATTGCCTCTCTATGGATTCGACCTGACTCACTGCTCTCTTCATAATTTTTAATTATTTAAAAAAGTTGAATTAAAATGATAATTATGGTATTTTAACGATGATATTACGATCTTATCATATACTAAGTTAGAAAAGCTAACTTACGCTTTGTTGATTAGAGCTTGAAGGCTCTGACATTATTTCTAGGGGCACTACATAACGTTTCTTACTGATTAACCAATGAAGGTAGTTCTTCATCAAACAGATGCCTGTGGAAGAATAGCAAAATGGACAATTGAGCTCACTGAGTTTGACATTAATTTCAAACCTTGGCCATCAATAAAAGCTCAAATATTGGCAAACTTCATAGTAGAGCGCACCATTCCAGATGAAGCCGAGCTTGAGGTCAATATTCCACGGTTGCAGTCGAACCTCCTTGAAGAAAGAGCTGATCTCTCTGATGGCTTTTGGGTCCTACATGTGGATGGTTCATCCAATACTTCTGGCATGGGCGTGGATCTGATTCTAGTCAATCCAGAAGAAATTGTTGCTAAATATGTGCTGTGCTTCGAATTCTCCATAAGAAATAATGCTGCAGAATATGAAGCCCTAATTATGGGATTAAGAATAGCCAAAAAATTAGAGACAAATCGGCTGAAGGTGTACAGTGACTCCCAATTGGTGGTAGGACAAGTTAGTGGAATTTATGAAGCTTGGAAAGAATGTATGATGAAATACTTGGAAAAAGCAAGGAGTCTGATCCCGACTTTTGTTAGTTTTGATATCCAACAGATCCTAAGAGCAAAAAATGCCAGGATCGACCTTCTCTAAAAGTTAGCCACACTAGCTCCAAGTGAATTGCCCAAAGAAGTTCTCTTCGATGTTTCGAAGTGTCCAAGCTCGGAAGAACCGTAAATTATAATATAAATTGACCACGAGCCAAGCTAGATCGACCCACTTATTATCTATCTCAAAGATAGTATCCTTCCTCAAGATCCATAAGAAGCTCAAAAATTAAGAAATCAAGCCTTCTAATATGTTCTATATAAAAATAAATTATATAAAAGATCATACTCTTTGCCACTCTTAAAATATCTCAGATCTTTTGAGTTTGATTTTGTACTATGGGAGGTGCACGAAGGAATATGCGAAAATCATTTGGGAGCCCGAGATTTATCTCACAAACTGCTTCGGTAGGTCTACGATTGGCCGACTATGCACCAGAATTCTATGGAGTATGTCAAGAAATGTGATCGGTGTTAAAGAAATGAAAATATTTAAAGACAACCGACCTCCCAGCTTACACCTTCGAGCACCCCATGGCCATTTGCATGGTGGGGAATGGACATACTCAGGCCCTTTCCTATGGCATCTGAATAGTGGATGTTTCTTCTAGTGGCAATAGATTATTTCACCAAATGGATCAAGGCCGAACACCTGGCAAAAATTATTGAAATCAAAGTGTAGGACTTCGTCTCGAAGTTGATAGTCTGCAGATTTAATCTACCTCAAACTTTGATTACTGATAACGAATGTCAGTTTGTAGGGACAAAGTTTGCTAAGTTCTATGAACATCTAAATATTTTTCATAATTTTACATAAGTAGCTCATTCATAGGCAAACGGTGAGGTCGAGGTGACTAACAGGACCTTATTGCAAGGCATAAAAGCAAGGCTTAAAAGGACGAAAGAAACTCGGGTAGATAAATTCTATCATGTACCCTGGGCTTACTGAACTATCTAAAGATTATCAACTGGGGATACTCCATTTGCTCTAGCTTTTGGAATAGAAGTGGTCATCCTGATAGAACTCAAACTTCTTTTAACGTGAGTTATGGCATTGAACAAATAGAGAAACTCGCAAGATCTAAGAGCTAACCTTGATTTGTTGGACAAAAAAGGGGAGAGGCCCTCTCATTGGCCCTTTTGTGCTCTAACAACTTTATCAGGAGTAGGAGGAGAACCTCCTCCTAACAAGGATAAAAGCTAACCACGTTAGGAGCAGGAGGAGAACCTCATCCTAACGTGGGAGAAGACCTTCGATTATCTAAAATAGGAGGAAAAATGAGAGAGGCCCTCTTAATGGCCCATTTGTGTCCTAGCAACCATGCTAGGAATCGAAGGAGAACCTCGTTCTGACAAGATAAAACCTAAGCACATTAGAAATAGGAGGAGAATCTCATCCTAACATGGGAGAAACCTCTGATTATCCAAGATAGGAGGAAAAAGGGTAGAGATCCTCTCAATGGCCTTTTTGTGCCTCCGCAACCTTCTCAGGAGTAGAAAGAGAATCTCATCTTGATAAGGATAAAAGCCAACCACATTAGGAGCAAGAGGACAACCTCGTCCTAACGTGAAAGAAGACCTCCAGTTATTTAAGATAGGAGGAAAAAGAAGAGAGGCTCTCTCAATGGCTCTTTTGTACCCCAGCAACCTTATTAAGAATAGGAGGAAAACTTCATCCTGACAAAGATAAAAGCTAACCATGTTAGAAATAGAAGGAGACCCTCATCCTAACGTGGGATGAGACCTCTGATTATCTAAGATAGAAGAAAAAAGGGGAGAGGCCTTTTCAACGGTCCTTTTATGCCCCAACAATCTTACCTAAAACAGGAGGAGAACCTCATACTGACAAGAATAAAAGCTAACCATATTAGAAATAGGAGGAGAACTTCATCCTAACATAGGAGAAGACCTCCAGTTATTAAAGATAGGGGGAAAAAGATGAGAGGCCTTCTCAACGATCCATTTGTGCCTCAGCAACTTTATCAGGAGCAAGAGGAGAACCTCCTCCTGATAAGTGTATAAGCTAACTACATTAGGAACAGGAGAAGTACCTTATCCTAATATGGGAGAAGACCTTTGATTATTTAAGATAGGAGAGAAAAGAAGAGAGGCCCTCTCAACGGTCCTTTTGTGCCCCCACAATCTTGCTAGGAATAGGTGGAGAACCTCATCCTGACAAGGATAAAAGCTAACTATATTTGGAATAGAAGGAGAAGCTCGTCCTAACATGGAAGAAGATCTCTAGTTATCTAAGACAAGAGGAAAAAGTGGAGAGGTCCTCTTAATGGCCCTTTTATATTCTCAATAATCTTGTCAGGAATAGGAGGAGAATTTCATCCTAATAAGGGTAAAATCTAATCATATTAGGAACAGGAGGAGAACCTTATCCTAATATGAAAGAAGACCTTCGATTATCTAAGACAGAAGGAAAAATGATAGAGGCCCTCTCTGTGAGGATTTATGATGCTCCCAAGCCTTGGAAGGCTATGGAAGGAGTCAGGAGGTTGGCTCCGAAGATTTCAGGGGCTTGGTTGGTAGTTCGGAGATCTGAAATATAAGATGAAGCAAGGAACCAAAGTCGAAGAATCAAGACTAAGAAAGAACATTTTCTACAGATTAGCCGGCTTAGTCCAAAACTGGGTCGGCTAAGTCTCAGAGTATAGATAAAATAGAGAACTGTACGTTTGGGACTACTGGCATAGCACAGGACTGGGCCGACTCAGTTTTAGACTAAGCCAACCCAGTGGAACTTAGCCGGCTTAGTGCTGAGACTGAGCCGGCTTAGTGTGCGGGCAGAGTTACGCAAGGATCTATTTTGGGCTAGGATCTGGGATGATCCTAGGGGTCTTAAGGCCTGGTTTGAGAGGTCTTAAGGGGGCTAATTTATGTATGGATCGAGTCTAGATCTAGAGGATGAGAGCATGGGAGACATGGGTGTACATGGGCTCGGTGAGTGCTTTTATGTATTGGGTTAGTCGGGGAGCTTTTTGGTCGGGCCTAATGGCTATGTATAAATACATAGGCTATATTAGGATTTCATATGCTGTGGAATACAGATCTTTTCTTCCTCAACTCTCTTCTTCTCTTCTATCTAGAGTTGCCGCCCTAGGATTCTTGAAGAAGCCCTATAGAAGGGGGCATCTCCCTCAAGCCCAAGAAGGGAGGTGCTCCATCACAGATTTAGATGGAGGATCGGTGGTTTGCTGCTCTTAGAGAACGTCACAGGTTCCTTCAGATCCATGCTAAAGATCAGAAGCTTCCGCAACATGATATTGGTGCTTGTGATGTAAAGGATGATTGGCATTCGAGCGATATCATGGATCTACAATTTGGTATCAGAGTTAGGTGATGCCTGGACCATTGTGGATAGCAATACTCTTAACGGTCCTTCAGTGCCCCAGCAACCTTGTAAGAAATAGTAGAAGAACCTCATCCTGACAATGGCAAAAGCTTATCACATTAGGAATACGAGGACAATCTCGACCTAACGTGGGTGAAGACCTCTAACTATTCAAAAGCAAGAGGTTATTTTCAAGGAAATGTCCACATTAAGATTAATGAGAAAATAAGAAAATCAATGGACATCAAATCCAGACAATGTGAAAAGACAATTGAAGAAAGAATCATTTCATTGAAGTTGAAGTTCATTACAAATGAAGGTTTATAAGACCGTGTACAGAAAGAAGAATGAATGAAGTCTTAAGAAGGCTCAGATTCTTTGAACTTCAGACTATTGACCCCAGCCATCACTAAAGACTACTTTAGGTCATTGACCTTTTTCTCGAGTTCCTTCCTCGCCTGCGGACTCTCACAGAATAGCTTTTGGGCCCTCCATAAATCGGCCTCTGGTTCGCGTAACTTCTTTCTCAAATCAACTGACTCAGCTTCGGTATCTTTCACTAGGCCCTCTTGAAAGGCCATCTAAATCTTGAGATTGTGAAACTCCTTTTCTGTGCTTTCAAATTTCAGAGTCAAATTTTCAAGAGTATTCTTCTGAGTGGTGATTGCGTCTATATCCGCACGTGAGCTAGTTTGAGCCCCATCTACAAAATGTTTCTGAAGTTGCATCACTTCTAAGTTCGCCATCCTGAGCTTCTTCTTATAATCATCAATTTGTGTACACTAATAAATCCTATAAGACTTGTACGATCTCTCAGCATCAAACAACTATTTTTGAAGATCGGAGAACCTCTTCGACCAATCCCAGCTGAACTCCACCTGACTCTGAGACCAGGTCTCCAGTTATTTGAGCCTCTCTTTCGCCTTTCGGAGATTGGCCTCAAGAGAACCGATTCTGGCAGTCAATGCCCAAGCCTTTTTGCTGCCGAGCTTCTTCACTCGTTCCAATTCTTCAATCAAATCCCGCTTCCTATTAATGAAATTCATGGAGTCTGTCTTATGCAACTTGTGAAGGTGGGTGACCTCGATTGTAGCCTCCGAACAGTTCTTTCTTAACTTTTGAAGTTTGTCTTCCGCTTTCTTCAATTTCCTTTTAGTATGATGGACTTCCCTCTCTAAATGCCTGATATAAGTTTTTAGGAAAATACCCATAAGGCAAAGGATTAGCTTCAGCAGGAGACTACATTTAATGCATAAAATAAAAGGCATCATAACACGAAGACATTGCAAAAGGGAACTTGTTTACATTAATTGAAATGTTTTTGGGCATAGGGAGGAGTACAAACAAAAGAAAAGAAGTGTACAACAATCAAAAGTTTTTGACTTCAGGAGGCACGACAGCAAGCGAGGTTGATGCATTCAATGCAACCTCATATTTCAGAGTAGGTTCATGAGCTACAGCTGCAAGTTTAGAGGTTTTAGGGATAGGTTCGGCAATAGGAGAGGCGACACCAGTGTTGGAGGGACCCACTTCATCACCAGGCTCATCTGTCAGGAAGTCGAGGTCCATATTTGGGAATTTCTCCGTGACCCTCCTCATGCAACCTTGAACCCCTTCAAAAAGGCTTGTTGGGCGAAGGCAATCTTGATATCCTCCATTTTCTTGGAGGACTTGAAGGCCTCAATGGCCCATCCACCTTCAGCACTTACCTCCTCTTCAGCTCTCTTCCTCTTATCCTCCTCAAGGGTCAAAGTAGCCTTCAGTCCTACTGATGCTTGTTCCTCCCTTCACAGCACTTTTCGAAGGTGCTCGACTTTAGTAGACTAAACTTTCGAGGCCACCTTCAAACAATCAACCTCGGCCCGAACACTCTTAATCTCCTCCTGGGCTTCCTGAAGGGCCCTCGAAGCTTTAGCTTGGTAGAGATTTGCTACTTGTGAATGGGCATACAAGTAATGCCTCAACTATAGAATAAAAATAAGTTATGGTTTTGAAGTATATTGACATTCAATCAAGCTCAGGAGAGACCGATTACCTTGAGCATTCTTCTTCTTCTTCTTCTTCTTCTTCTTCTTCTTCTCTACCACTTTTCCTTTCTCAAGAGGTGCAGGGATGGCAGTTTCATCAGGCAAGGTCGGGCTCAGTGCGGCAATAGTTGTTTCTAGATTAGGAGCGACCTGGGTCGGCATAGTCGAGCTCGTTTCTTCAACACGGGCCCTCCTCGATGACTCCCCTATAGGACCACCCTTTCTCTTGAGGGCCTGGATCCCCTTGGTCAAATGACTTAGCTCCTCTGGGGTCATTTCTATGGTAGTAAAAATAAAGGTCAGAAGGAGTAAAGTGTGATTAACAAGATGCGAAAAGCTACCTTCCGGATCAAGGGGACTAAGACTAAGGTTAAAAAGGTTTTGATTGTCCAGCAGGCCAGATATTGGAGAAGCTTGGTAGTTTCTCAACCTACTAACCGAGTCTCGATCTTCTCTCTAATCCGAGAGCTCGATGGACTGAGTCTCTCAGATCCCCTCAAGAAGGAAGCCCTAGTTCTAAAGAGGGGCAGGGGATGAAAAAGAATTTTTCTTTCCAATTCTAAATGGAAGGAGCGTTTTTAAGCAATGCCTTCTTACCAAATTAAAGAGAAGACATACCACTAATCCTTAGTAGTAGGATGATGTTTAAAAGTGAAATAGGTGCAGAACAGAGAAATTATAGGTCGGACCTCGATCATGATGCATAAAGAAAGAAATCCTATGATAAACCTAAATGAGTTCGACACCATGGAAGTAAAGGAGATGTTCAAGAACCTAAAGAGGACTACTATGAAGGAAGAAATCAAGAGTCGAAGTCCAGCACAAAGAGCCTCAAGATACAAGCAAAAATGATCCGAGAGTCGAGAGCAAGCTCAGCCACTTGGTTTGGAAAGTTTAAGTTCACACTTTGAAGGGATTCCATATTGGATCCTTATTAGAGAAAGGTCTTCGGGCTGAAGTAAGTAGGTAATGGGATCAGGGATAAAAGGAGGATGAGATACTTCTATGGGCTCGACTTTCTTAAGGGTTAGATCCATCAGGATCTGGTGAGCCGAACTCTTAGAACTAGTTGACCAGAATTCTTTGGTGGACATATGGATCAAACTAAATTTGAAAAAAGACCTCAAAAATCAACAAAAATAAAGGACAAAATCTCCTTGATGAAATCGAAGGGTTGAGAAATGAAAGATGCCAAAATAATCAAAAGGAGGTTTTAGACTAACCTAGATTGGCTGAGAAGAGAAAGAAGGCAATCGATGGAATGAAAATCAGGCGGGAAAGTGCATGAGAACAGATGAAACGGCAGAAGAAATTGAAGCACTTGAATGAGAAGAAGAGGAAAACTAGGCGAGGAAGAGGAATATTCGAACGAAATGAGGTTTCAGAGGAAGAAGGAGAGCATAAATATTCGAATCGACAATCCTTCACCATCATAGATGCGATGTTGCCCCCCAATGGACAATCCTTCACCTTATGCGGTCCATTGCAAATGTTGTTAGATATATGTGCCCTAGAAGCTAGAATTGGCTGACACTTATAATACACTTCTAAGGGCAAAATTATAATTTTGACTAATATCAATAAAATGGGTTATTTTCTATCACATATGTGTATTTAGTATCTGTGATATATCCTTTGAGTTAATGGTAATGATAATTCATATTTTCAAGAGTTGAAAATTTAAGACATGAATAATCATTATTAACTCATAAAATGCTTCCGACCATAGGATCATCACGAGGATGGTGATTGATCCGGAAGGTTGGTGTACAATCGCTTCTCTTTAGTAGATGAGTCTTGAATCTATGGTGTGGAGACACCAGAGCGAGAGTACAGGTACTCGTTAGAGAACGAGGGCACTGAGCGTGACCACCTCGAGTAGTCATTAGGGAGTCTACCTTCTCGTCAATGACTGACTCGATGCTGCAGTAGTGTGTCTGGTTCTTTGACCTGAGATGCATCGGCAGTTCACCTTGAGGGTGTTATAGTTTGACTACACCATTACTCGGTCTCCTAGCCATATGGAACCCTGAGGTGTATGTTGGCTATAGCATGTTCATTGTAGGAACTGGATGGCATCAAGATGGAATCTATCTACCTCGGTGGTAGAGGAGCAGCCCTATGATGATCATGAGAATCAAGTCCAGAAATCCATGGCCATGGAAGAGTGAAATAATAGAAAGAGTTTCTATTTAGATTTTCACATTGGACTCGAATCGAATGATTACATCATATGACAGAGACTAGGGTTTGACGAGTTCACCTTAACCCTAATCTGATCGGGGCTCAAGATAGAAGAACTTAATCACACAGGTAGCTGCACCAAGAGGTTCACATTCAGCTCTGATGGGTTGCCACCATATACTGCTAGGTGTCACTGGTGGATTTTGGGAGCAATTAGAATGATTTAGATGATCGATCATTCTAGCTGTTCGAATCAGAAGAGTTCTGATCCATCGAAAGGAGTTTCGATGATGTCTATGATAGAGATCATGACATATCCCATTACCATACAGAACTGAACCTAACTGGGTCACACAAACAAGGGTTTGAATCTGGTGATCATCAATTGAACTGATCTAGTTCAATTGATCTGAATGAGATTCAATTAGGTTCAAGGAAATCGTGCTAGCACTCGATTGAACCTAACGTTCTTCTTTTGCTATCATAAATAAGTTGTCCTGTCTGAGCCAAAGGAGTTTGTGCTCAATCAGAGGCCTTCATATGGTCTGACTGGAGGTTGTCCAAGTCAGAAAAGGTTGTCTTATTTTGTAAGACATTACCTGCCATTTTTGGTCACCTGCCATTTCTTGTTCTTTGACTTTGGTCAAAAGTCTACCTTTGACTGGTCAAATGTTGACCATTGACACTTTGACTTTTGACCACATGTCATGCACCTATTGGAGAGCTGGTGGGGGCCTGTCCCCCTGCCAGAACCTAGCAAGGAGAAGGGCGCACGCCAAGGGTGGCGTGAGCCCAAGTTTGGAGGCGCCTTAGGAGTCCTTGTTGGACAAGGACTCCACCTCTCCTTTTGGATTCCAATTAGAGTTCTCCCTAAGAACCAACTTTGATTGGTCTTAGGAACCCTCTAAGTAGGAATCCAGGGGACTCTATTCCCACCAATCAGATTTAGATCTGATTTCATAAAGGGTTGTGATTGGTTGGGAATAAGAGAAGCTGGATCACAGTCAGTCTATAAATAAGGACCCTGCGCCCAACTCAGTAATTGAGATTCAATTGATTGAAATTGAAATCACAATTCCCATGCCCCAAGGCTGCCTCTCCCCTCCTCCTCCATGCCAAAGCTTCTTCTCCTTCTCCTCTCCATGTACAAAAGAGTTTTGGACCTTGGTTGGTGCAATCCAGATCAAAGAAAGGCGATCAAAAGTAAGAAGGCTGCACTGCTGCAAAAGGACGACTGCTGATCTTCAAAAGGAGTTTTGAAGATCCTCCAGATTAGATCCAGATCTAATTTTTGGAGGTGTGATAGAGAAGAAGAGGATCTCCAGATCCAGTCCTGAGTGGATACCGATAGAGGCCAGGCACA
Organism: Cocos nucifera; assembly: GCA_006176705.1. Classification (NCBI taxonomy): domain Eukaryota; kingdom Viridiplantae; phylum Streptophyta; class Magnoliopsida; order Arecales; family Arecaceae; genus Cocos; species Cocos nucifera. The sequence continues at coordinate 29,187 of QRFJ01002293.1, forward strand.
TACGTGGCTAGATCCAGAATCTTTCGCTGCATACAGGATCATCAACGGGTAATAGGATTACCCATATCAAGGTAAATTAAATTTGATTTAATTTATCAAGATTTTATTTAATTTTTAAAATAATAATAATCAGATCTAAAACATCTTAGATCTAATTTAGATCAAAGAGAAAAATTTTTGAAATATATCTCTTGATCTGATCAGATCTGAACAAACCTGGTCCGAAAAATTAGGATTTTTCCTTCAAATGTAGCATGAGATAGTACTGGTATCTTGCACCACCCTTTTGCCCTTCACTTAGGAAGCCCCTCCACTTGAGGAGCTCAAATTCAAGCCTTTTCCACCTCCTTTGTGCCCTGATTTCTCTCCCCCACCTTTGCCCTGTTTGGATGCCTAGGCTTTGGGAGCTATGGGTTGAGTCTTAAACTCGATGAGAGCCTCCGCTTGAGCTATCGCCTCATTTAAACTCTTGACTCCTCTTCACTGCAACTCCATCTTGGCCCATAGTTTGAGCCCATCAAGGAAGGTGAAGAGAGAGTCCTCCTGGCTGAGGTCTGGTACCTTCAATAATAATTTGCTAAACTCTCACACATACTCACGCACATCATCCTTTTGTGTGAGTCGCTGTAGTCATGCTCAAGCATCATCCTTAGCAAACTCGGAGAAGAATTGCTTCTGAAGTTCAATTTGAAACTGTGCCTAAGTGGTGATTGGAACAGCCCCTCGCTTCACATCATTAGCCCGACGTCACCACCAAAGCATCATCATATTCCTCAAGAACATGGCCACCGTGCTCACCTTCATGGCTTCACCCCTTACGTCGGTAACCTATAGGTATTGTTCCATGGTGAAAAAGAAGTTATCTACCTCCTTTGCATACTGCTGCCTGCAGAACTCCTGCGGCTTAGGAATATCAAGCTCATGCAGAGGATGTGTAGCCTCACTTATGATCTCCATTGTCGAGGTAGAAGAGGACACGCCCATGGTGGTTTTTTCTTTGAAAGGTCAACCACCTGTATTTGGGGCATGAAGATCAATTTTGGACATGATCTGATCATATCCTGATGAAAGAAGAAAAAGAGAAGAAGGTCTTCTCTTAGGGTTTCTTTGAGAATCCTTCTTCTCCTTATTTTTGTGAGAATTTTTTAAGAATAAAAATCAGAGATGTTAGATCTAGAAACATAGAAGAAATCTAGAGGAGAAGGTCTCCTCTTGTTCTAGCATAGAGATGTTTTCAGGATATCAATTATTGATGCCTTGAAGGAAAAGATTTATCTTCTCTTAGGATTTATTTTTTCTTATTTTATTTTTTTAATTTATGAAAGATCCAAGGGTTGGATTTCTTCCTTATTTCTCCTTATATTCTTCATCTCTTAGACTATCCAAGATATCCGAAGAATATATATTTGATTGACCATTAGTCGGGCTCCGCAAGAAGCTAGCACTTTAAGCGGATCTTCGTTCGATGAACCTCCGATCTATGTTGCAGGCTCGTGTTTATTATCTGGAGAGGTCGGACGCATGTACAACTCTAAAGAAAATAATGAAAATCAATCATGGATTTCTCAACCCATGCAAAGGTAAGAGATCTGATCTCTTGGTGACCAAGATATGGTCTAGGGTTTGATCTAGAATTATTCTAGATCTAGATATTGATTTGATCAATACCAATTATGATTAATTTAATTTTAAATTTATATTTGTATCATGACATGTTATAAATTCTTGATGTAGGATTTTATAATTTGATTACATGCATATTGTAGATTAAATAGTTTAATTTATGTCTTCCGCTGTTCTATATTTTGAAAAAAATTTGAAATCGATGCATGAAATTCTGCATGTTTTCCAATAGTGGTAATAGAGCTAGGTTCTTTTATAACATATTCATGTATGCTTAAGAATAAATTTAAAAATTAAAATTAATTAAAGATCACACATATTGCCATAAGGTTGTCATGTTGTAAGGTTAACCCCTTAAAATGAAAAGGTTGTCCTAGTATGTGCTGATTTGAATCTAAATCATGAATTATTTAGATTGGATCTAAGAAAATTTATGATTTAATTTTTTGATTTGAATATAAAATTAAATAGATATTGTATCTATTTTAGATTATTTAAATTAGATCTAAATAATATCAGGATTGCACATACAGCTATAAGGTTGTCCTGCTGTAAGGTTTTTCCATTACAGTGGAAAGATTGTCCTAGTATGTGTTGATCCAAAAAATCTAAATCATAAATATGTTAGATAAAATTTAAAATAATTTATGATTTATTTTTAAATTTTAAATCTAATATTAATTGATTTATGATCTGATTTTGTTTATTTAGATAAGATCTATATGATATGTTTCATGTTCTAGATCTAAATCCTGATGATACATATGTTGATATATAGTTTTTAGTTTTAAATCTAGTTTGAATATATATGACATATTTATTTTGTAGAATTTTAAATTACGAACTTACTTTCTACAAAACTCTAGATTCGAAATCCTAGGATATGATCTAAATAATGAAATAAATCAGATCTAAAATCATGTATTGAATATGATTCAATATAAATTATTTATAATTAGAAAATTTTTTAAATAATAAAATCAAAAACTAGTTCTGAGGTTTCATATATCTTAACCCATAAGCCTTAAACTTAATTGAGAATTAAGTGATTGTTTAGGATCTAGGTTTGTGATTTAAAGATCCTAAGATAATTTCATAAAACATGGGTTAAAGAGTCATTGGTTAGCTTGATCAGGTCATTAACTGGATTAGATCTATGGTTAGATTAAACATGGACTTAGTTAAAAAATTGATCAAACCTAATTAATAATTAATTATAATTAGGTCATTTCTTTTTATAGATTAATTCAATAGTTGTAATTGATCAAAGTCCATACATCTAACAAACGAACTTGATCGTGGCTTAGTGGTTGAGCCTGAGTCTTTAGGTAGACCAAATCAAAACTGATAAATCAATTGGTGTCTAAGGTAAGTCTAGCATTCTACACCAGTGGGTTTTAATTGGCAGCCCGCTTATCTAGCCATTTTTGATGGTATCTAAGGCAACCTTTAGCAGATCCTCCCACCGATCTCACTTACCTAGCCAATGTGGTTAATCAGATTTTGACTAGGTTACTCATTAATGCGAGCTAACCTATGTCACATAGAAAATTAGTGAGACTGATTTTATTCAGTGAGATGATATAGGTGCCCATGGACCAAAATTGATCCTAATCCTCATCAGTGACTTATAAAGTCAGTGGAAGGACTTGACTTGGTGAAGTCAGTGAAAACAAATTGGTCAATATTCTCACTATCCTTAAATCACTAATAATTTAAATCTTCTAAAATTATTAGGACTTTAAAATGATAAAGTTACGAGCATAACTGAGTCATAGCCTTCCATTAAGGTGTTTGATAATGGATCCATTAACTCAATAATTTTTGGAGGCCCAAAGGCCTGTGCTTGTTGACTAATAGACTTATCATCCATTATATGATGACTTGGATGTGTCTCTCTAATAGTGGTTAGGTTGGCTAATTAAAGTTGGGCTTAATCATTCATTGGTTAGATGTACCAAGTATGATCATGTTAATGGTTGGACCTAATCGGATCCTTACAGTGGAGGCCAAAGCCTACTGATTAGATTTCTAGGGTAAAATTGAATTACTAGAAATTATTTGGAGAAACAATTGGTTATGAACCTATCCTTAGATATACATAGGTTGGCCAACCAAAGTTGGGATCGTGTGCAGTCTATGTGGATTCTAGTACCTATTAGAAAATTAAAGTAATTTCTTGAATTGGAGGTAGAGGCTACCAGTTCGAACAAAATAGTGGGAGAACCTTTAGACTAAAGTCCAAATCTTTAGGCATAATATAATTCATATACTTAGGTCATTATTCTCTTTTCTCAAATTAAGGCTAAACCTTAATTGCTCCTATCATTGTTAGACAGTGATGACTTATGGGACTCAACTTCGATAATTGGTATCAAAAGTTTAATTTGGTTCAGCAGTATGAATGGATTCGTATTGGGGCTTCTAAGCCCAGTCAAAATAATTAGTCCAAGGTTAATCCAAATTAGGCATAGTGCTTCCACTATTAGAAGCAGAAATATAGGAAAAAGATTTATCTTGCTTCTCTTGACCATAACAAGCTGAACAAGAGAAATGAGCAAAAGTTGCTCATTAAGAATATTATATGATAACACTTTAAAATTTTTCTATATATAATTCTACTACATGGGTATTAGATGCCGGTAGTCTTATGCAATTTGTTGCAAAGACTACAAGTAAGTGGGATATTTGAAAATGGTGAGCGATACCTGAACGTTGGGGATGGAAGTCTTGTTCCAATTCTAGCTTTAGAAATTGTCAAGCTTATTTTCAATAGATATCATTTTGAGTGATTGTCACTATTGTCCATCATTTATGATAAATCTGATCTCTGATGGCTTTTTGGTCAAAGATGTTAGATATATGTGCCCTAGAAGCCGGAATTGGCTGATACTTATAATACACTTCTAGGGGCAAAATTATAATTTTGACTATAATCAATAAAAAAGGTCATTTTCTATCACATATGTGTATTTAGTGTCTGTGATACATCCTTTGAGTTAATGGTAATGATAATTCATATTTTCAAGAGTTGAAAATTTAAGACATCATCAATTTATCATCTGGTTTAGACTTAGTTTGAAAGATGTATTACTGTGCCTTAGCTAGCAGAAATTTGAATTTTTGTTTCATGCTTAGCCACTAAAAGGCTATGTGATTAGCCTTACCTTTAAGGACGCAATTGTAACATTCCTTTATGAAAAAAATAAAATTGCAAATAGTTTTTCTATTAATGGTCTTATCAGCTACTATGATGTACCTGTTCTAAACTATCGAGTAGAACGTGAATGCAACTAACGACCTAGGGATAGGCAAAATGATAGATATCTATGCACCTGAGATTAGGTCAGATAGCAGAAGATAGGATCAACAAATTGGAGAAAAATGGGCTTTTGAGTCCATTGGGACTTTTGAGTCATATCCAATTGTGATCTTTTCTCAAGGCAAAATGACCAAACTCCCTTTTATACGGATATGGAAAAGGGCCACAGATCTTCTTGCCCTAGTACATACTGATGTGTGCGGTCATTTGATGTGCCAGCTAGAGATAATTTTGTCTACTTCTATTACCTTTATTGATGATCTATCTAGTATGGGTTATGTGTATTCTTATGGACACAATTTTGAAGCATTTGAAAAGTCTCAAAGCATCAGACATGAAGTAGAAAAACAAACTGGAGAAATCCATTGAAGGGTTCTTCGATCAGATCGATGGAGGTGATATACCCTTTAATCGGAAAATTCTTAGACTATCTCAGAAAAAATGGCATTGTCTCTCAATGGACTCACTAGGAACACCTCAACTCAACAAATTTCAGAATGGAGAAATCGGATCCTATTAGATATGGTCCGATCCATGATTGAGCTTCACAGAACCTTCCTATTTTTTTAGGGACACTCATGTTAACTTCAAATTAATCTACTAAATAGGGATTTCTCTAAGAGTTCCCTACACACGTATGAGAGATAAGCACGGTACGAAACCAAGTTTGAGTCATCTCAGAATCTTGGGGGTGTCCTGCTTCAGTCAAAAGACAACAAGCGGACAAGTTAGGAGGTTAGTCCTTCAGAGCTTATTCATAGATATCCTGAAAGAGTCATTAGGATACTTTTCTACATTCCAGGAAGACAAATGGGATTGGTGAGTCGACATGCCAATCTTCTTGAAAATAGTTTATTCAAGATAGCGCATTGAAAGACAGATTAAGCTTGAATGAGAAAGTCTCACAAGTCCAACGAGTAAGACCAATTGGAATCAAGTCAGGTAGAGCCAATAAGCGAATAGACACCTCCTCTCTCAAGATCGGAAAGAGTTTTCGTCCCCTAGAGATACTTAGATATTATTTCAGAGGAACATAGAGAAAATGTTCCTCATAGATAAGTGGTCCTCATGGTGATGATCAAAACCATACAACGAGGTGATATCTGATATCAACTCTGAGAAATGACTAGAAGCAATGCAGTCAGAAATTGACTCGATGCACTCAAATCAAGTCTGGACCTTGGTAGATCCACCAAAAGGTATAGTACCTATTGGGTGTAAATGGATCTTCAAGAGAAAGATTGGTGTAGATGGAAATGTGGAGACATTCAAGGCTAGACTAGTGGCAAAAGATTATAGTCAACGCGAAGGCATTGACTATTAGGATACTTTTTCCCAGTGGCTATGCTAAAATCCATCCGTAAATTGCTTGCCGTTGCAGTCTATTTCGATTATGAAATATGGTAAATGGATGTGAAAATAGCATTCTTAAATAGATATCTTGATGAAGATATCTATATGGAACAGCCGTAGGTATCACATCCATGATTCTGATCACAAGATTTGCAAGCTTGCAAAGGTCCATATATAGATAAGCAAGCATCTCGGAGCTGGAACAACTCATTTTATGATGTGATCAAAAATGTTTGATTTCATCAAAATGAAGAGAAATCGTGTGTCTTCAAAAAGGTCAGTGGGAGCACTGTTGTCTTCATCGTATTGTACGTGGATGACATCCTTCTTATTAGGAATGATATTCCCATGATGACAATAGTCAAAATATGGTTGTCTAAAGAATTCTCCATGAAAGACCTAGGTGAAGCATCCTTTATTCTAAGAATTAAGGTCTATAGGATAGACCAATAGGATGCTAGGACTTTCATAGAGAATTACATAGAGGAAGTACTAAAGAGGTTTAGTATGGAAAACTCTAAGAGGAGATTAATATCCTTCAGACATGGTATTCATCTTTCCAAGAAGATGTACCCTAGCACACCTGAGGAAATAGAATGCATGAGCAAGATCCCTTATGCTTCTGCAATAGGGAGCCTCATGTATGCCATGCTATGTACACGACCTGATATAGCCCATGCTGTGAGTGTCACAAGTAGATATCAGTCAAATCCAGGTGAAGAACACTGGACTTCTGTGAAATGTATCCTTAAGTACTTGAGAAGAACTAAGGATATGATGTTGGTCTTTGGTAACGGAGAACTCCAAGTCCAGGGATACACAGACTTGGATTTCATGTCTGATGTAGATGATCAAAAGTCAACATCTGGGAGTCTGTTTGTATGCAATGGTGGTGCTGTCAGCTGAAAGAGTTTCAAGCAAATCATGATAGTAGATTCCACCATGGAAGCAGAATATATTACTGCATCAGAGGCTGTGAAGAAAGCATTCTAGTACAAGAAGTTTGCTGCAGAAATTGGAGTAATGCCATTAGATGCCATTCCTCTATACCGCGACAACATTGGCACCATAGCCCTTGCTAAAGAGCCGAGATCTTATCAAAAATCCAAGCACATTGAGCGGTGATACCACCTCATCCACGATTACCTCGAGAAGAGTTATGTTGAGATCAAGAGAGTCGACTCCACAGATAATGTGGCAGACCCGCTTACAAAGTCATTGGACCAGCAGAAGATCAAAGCCCACCTTGAGAAGATGGGACTTAGACTTGTAGCCAAATGGCTTTGGGACAAGTGGGAGATTGG
>QRFJ01002293.1:36813-65377 GCA_006176705.1 Cocos nucifera
GTTAGATATATGTGCCCTAGAAGCCAGAATTGGCTGACACTTGTAATATACTTCTAGGAGCAAAATTATAATTTTGACTATAATCAATAAAAAGGGGTATTTTTTATCACATATGTATATTTAGTGTCTGCGATACATCTTTTGAGTTAATGGTAATGATAATTCATATTTTCAAGAGTTGAAAATTTAAGACATGAATAATCATTATTAACTCATAAAATGCTCCCGATGATAGGATCATCACGAGGATGGTGATTGATCCGGAAGGTTGTATACATCGCTTCTCTTTAGTAGATGAGTCTTGAGTCTACGGTGTGGAGACACCAGAGTAAGAGTACAGATACTTGTTAGAGAACGAGGGCACTAAGCGTGACCACCTCGAGTAGTCATTAGGAAGTCTACCTTCTCGTCAATGACTGACTCGATGCTGCAGTGGTGTGTCTGATTCTTTGACTGGGTGCATCGCAGTTCACCTTGAGTGTTATAGTTGACTACACCTACTCGGTCTCCTAGCCATATGGAACTCTAAGGTGTATGTTGGGTATAGTATGTTCATTGTAGGAACTAGATTACATCAAGAAGGAATCTATCTACCTCGGTGGTAGAGGAGCAGCCCTATGATGATCATGAGAATCAAGTCCAGAAGCCCATGGTTATGGCAGAGTGAAATAATAGAAAGAGCTTCTATTTAGATTTTCACATCGGACTTGAATCGAATGATTAATCATATGATAGAGACTAGGGTTTGACGAGTTCACCTAACCCTAATCTGATCAGGGCTCAAGATAGAAGAACTTAATCACATAGTAGCTGCACCAAGAGGTTCGCATTCAGCTCTGATGGGTTGCCACCATATACTGCTAGGTGTCACTGGTGGATGAAGCAATTAGAATGATTTGATGATCTTCATTCTAGCTGTTCGAATTAGAAGAGTTCTGATCCATCGAAAGGAGTTTCGGATGATGTCGATGATAGAGATAATGACATATCCCATTACCATACAGAACTAAATCTAACTAGGTCACACAAACAAGGGTTTGAATCTGGTGATCATCAATTGAACTAATCCAGTTCAATTGATCTGAATGAGATTCAATTAGGTTCAAAAAATCGTACTAGCACTCGATTGAACCTAATTTCTTCTTTACTATCATAAATAGTTCCTGATGAGCCAAAGGAGTTTGTGCTCATTCAGAGGCCTTCACCTAGTCTGATTGGAGTCTGTCTAGGTCAGAAAAGGGTTGTCTTATTTTGTAAGGCAATACCTGCCATTTTTGATCACCTGCCATTTCTCGTCCTTTGACTTTGGTCAAAAGTTGACCTTTGATAGGTCAAATGTTGACCATTGATATTTTGACTTCTATCCACATGTTATGCACCTATTGGAGAGCTGGTGGGGGCTTGTCCCCCTTTAGAACCTGGCAAGGAGGTGGGCGCACGCCACCCTTAGCGTGTGCCCAAGCAGGAGGCGCCTAGGAGTCCCTGTTGGATAGGGACTCCATCTCCCTTTTGGATTTCGATTAGACTTCTCCTAAGAACCAAGTTTGACTGGTCTTAGGTGCCATCTAAGGAGGAATCTAAGGGACTCTATTTTCACCAATCAGATTTAGATATAATTTCATAAAGGGTTGTGATTGGTTGGGAAGAAGAGGAGTTGGATCATATCTATAAATAAGACCCTAACCCAACGTAAATTTGAAATAATAGAAAATTCTCATGCCCCAAGGCTTTCCCCTCCTCCTACAGGCCAAGTCCTTCTCCCTCTCCTCTCCACACCCAAAGGTGTTTGGGATCCAAGTTAGTGCAATCCAGACGAGAGAAAGGCGACAAAAGCTAGAAGGCTGCGCTGCTGCAAAGGATAATTACTGATCTTCGAAAGGTATTTTGAAGATCCTCCAGATCAGATCTAGATCTGATTTTTGGAGACATGATAGAGAATAAGAGGATCTCTAAATCTAGCCTGAGTGGATACCGGTAGAGGCAAGGCACTTGCATGGCTAGATCCAGAACCTTCCACTGCTTATAGGATCATCAATGGATAATAGGATTACCCTACATCAAGGTAAATTAAATTTGATTTAATTTATTTAAATTTTATTTTTATTATTAGAATAATAAGGATCGGATCTAAAATATCCTAGATCTAATTAGGATCAAAGAGAAAAAAATTTAAAATATATCTTTTGATCCGATCAGATCTGAACGAACCTGATCCGGGAAATCAGAATTTTTCTACAAAAGATGGTTATGATTTATCAATAAAGAAGATTGTTGTGATATTATTATGAATAATATTGCAATAATACATGGATAATAAAAAAAAAATATTTAATATTTATATAGCCTATTAAGTATAATGTGCACACCCAAGTTAGATTATGTCGTGGATGTCTATCTTTGACATTATAGGCTTAGTCATCTTGACAAGAATAGGATAAACAGATTAACTTGAGAGAAAAATCTCGACCTCAATGATTGTGAATCATTCATAGCCTATGAATTTTATCTTCTTGGAGAGATGATAAAGTCACCTTTTACTAAAAAAGGTGAAGGAGCCGATAAAGTTCTAAGTCTCATACATAGTGGTGTATGTGGACTTATGAACTTAAGTGCCAAAGGAATATATTAGTATTTCATTTTAGACGACCTATCTGGGCATGGGTGTGAATGGCCTGAATCATTTGAAATATCTAAATGATTCAATAATAAAATAGAAAAATAAACTAAAAAAGATATTAGAACTCTTCAATCAGATCGAGAAGGTGAATACTTATCCAGTAAGTTTACGACATATCTAGGAGAGTAAGATTCTCTCTCAGTAGACTCCTTTTGGAACACAGTGTATCGAAAGGAGAAATCAAACTTTGTTAGACATGGTTCGATCTACAATAAGGTTTGCTAGTTTGCCTTTTTTAGGATTATGCTTTACTGACTACTTATTTTACTCTAAAAATATTTTGAGTAAATCTATCGCAAGTACTCCATAAAGGATATGGATTAGGCATAGACCTAGACTCTTTCACCTTCGAGTTTGGGGTTGATTGGCTTATGTCATAGGTTTGCACATAGATAAACTTGGATCCTAGTCCAATAGGTATTTAAGGGTGATTAATTCTACCATACTAAAGAACATGAGATGTTCATCAGCAGTAGGACATTATTTTTTGAAAGAAGTTTCTTAGAGAAGGAACTGATGCTTTTCAAGTTGAACTTGAAGAAGTTAGACAGGTAGAAAAGAACCGACGTAATCTAGTAAACCTATAAAATTGGATTTGATCATATTAAATTTGAGGGCCATTAAAGTGTCATCTTTAAGGAGATTCGATAGAGTACCGCATTAGCCGGATGATACTTCAGTATCTAGGTTAGGGACGACGATCCTGTTGAGCTCGATGAGAACAACAAGGATCCAATCACCTATAGGGATACAATGCAGTGATCTAACTCTGAGAAGTGGCTTGGAGATATATAATCCAAATTGAAGTCCATGAAAATCAAAAATGTATGGACACTAGTTGATTCACCTGAAAAGGATAAAATCCATTAGATGTGAATAGATTTTCAAAAGGATCAGAGTAGCACGGATAGGAAAGTAAAGAGCTTAAAGCATGTTTGGCTATTACCTTAGAATTCGAACATAAGTTTTGAACGTATGCTTTTGTTATGAACAAAGACAAATCCTGCATTTGTAATTGGGCAAAATATTCTATAGTGTTATTCCTTGTATTGTTTGAGGATGAAATTCTCTTAATTGGGAATGATATTCCAGCATTGCAAGAAATAAAGATTTAGCTGTCATCTTATTTCTTCATGTACGAGACTAGACATGGTATACTCACAAGAGATAGTGAGCAGATACCAGTCTGATTCAAGTGAGAGCCATTGAAAGATTGTATAGACAATCCCTAAGTATTTGAAAAATACTAAGATCTAGTGATTCACATATGAAAGTGCTGACTTAAAATATATGGATGTTTTGATTTCAGTCAGAACAAGATGACTACAAGAAAATATCGGGTCATACCCTAATTATAGGAGTAATCTGCTAGAAAGGTTCCAAACAAGATACTGTAGCCTATTCAGTTAGTGATGTAGAATATATCGTAGCATATGATGCTGTCATATAAGCTGTGTAGTTACTGAGATTCATTAGCAGGTTGAGAGTGGCACTCTTCATCGATGGTCCAGTCCTATCGTAGCACTAGAGCCATAGCTCAGACTAAAGAACTGAAGAACCAGCATGTTCTGCATTGCTATCACTTTTGATTTTAGATCAAGATGACGTCGATCTTTAGAAGATCGATGGAAAAAGAAGAATTTGATCGACCCATTTGCTAAGACCTCGAAACTAAGGAGTTCTACGAACTCAAGTGGAAGATAGGATATTTGATATCATTCTGATTGGCTTTAGTCCAAGTGAGAGTTGTTGGAAAATGTGTCCTAAAGTCAATCATTTAAGTAATAGATGATTAAAATTAGTATACAAATTATCTAATAATAATAGTTATTTGGCTGATTCATCATAAAAGTTTTATCTTCCATAAATGAATTTCTAAATTATGATGAAGTATTTAGAACCATAATCAATTGATAAAGGATGATTTATCGGATGGTTCTTAAACTATTCACGATCAAATGATAAGTTATTAATAAGAATGATAACTTATTGAGTGTAGATCGCTGTATGCCATATGTGTTGATTGTCCTCGTAATCAAGTGGTGTGGAGACACTGGTATGGCATCCAAGTGAGATGTAGGAGTACATCTACACTGAACATGACCAATGTAGATCACCATGGTGATTTGTAAGCAACTCACTATACTTTGGTGCTGGACTGCCTGTATTTCTAATATAGGTTCGAAAGATTTTTGGATACAGTCAAGTACTTGTAAAGTTGGTATATGAGTCAAGATGAGATTGACCACTTCTGATTAACTTTAGGAAGAGAATGATTCGCTGTGTTTTAATTTAGCAAAATCTAGACCTGAATAATCCTCGTGAGGTGTTGCGGGATTTGCAAAATTTTGAGACATAATAGAGATGACTTGTATGAGTGTTTGATAGCATACTCGAAGTCATCTCGAGCATTATTGGTCATAAGGATGAATTATATGATAACCATGGTCTAGGGTTCTAAGAATGTTGCTATGCATACATTTGACCTATCCAGACGTTGGGAATCATTGCTAGATGGTAACTTCGATTGGTATAAAAATTAGTTTCTATGCTACTGGTTTAGGTTCGAACCTATGAGGTCACACATATTTGAGCTTGTAACCTGATCAGATGGTTAATCGATGATTGAGAGTCGTTCTGAGGTCAAACTATCAATACGATTGATGTTTGACCTAATGCAAGTATTGCAGGATGATCAATTAGCAATTAGATTATTAATTGGCTCAATTTGATTGAGCAGTCAGGCTGAGATCAAGTCTAATTAAATTAGATTTAATTAGAATTGGTTTGAACTTAATTAGATTAAATCTAGTTGGTTTATTAGATAAGCCAATTGCAAGTAAGAATAATTCCTTGTTTGACTAGAACTTGGGTGCACCTAATTGACTTATGATTTAAATCAGATTTAAATCTTGATTTAATTAAGCTCCTAGTTGGACTAGGATCATCCTTAATTAGGTTGCATTTAATCTAATTTAAATAGAATTTAAATTAGATTCAAACCTATTTTGACCTAGTCAAACAAGAGAAGTCCCATTTATGCTGGGACTCTCTCTCTTCTCTTATGCCTAAGAAAGCCCATGCCCACCTATTTTTTTTGATGTTTATGTGAAACATTCCCACATCTAAAAGCTTCTCCATGCCCCATATATCTGGTTGTTTTGGAGTTTTTTATGACTTGGTCAAAACTAGGAAGTAGTTAGGATTTGTTTCCTACTTGGAAGAGTCCACTTTGACCAAAACTCCTCCATCTTTTGTGTGCGAACTCTACCCACACTATGTGCCCTTCCTCCCGTAGTTATGTATGTGAGTTCCTGGTTCTCCACGCCATAATTTGAGGGAGGGGGCATCCAACTCTTGGAGTTGGATGCCCCTAGGACTCTATCAATTAGAGTCCAAAAGTCTTAAAACCCTTAACTAACTTTCTTTTAATATGGTGCCTCCTATTTGATAGGAGAGGATGTCAAAAAATGCTGGGATTCCATGTGAAGAAGGCAGAAGAAAAGGGCTAGAGGGCATGAGGTTTTGGGCATCTACATCCTTGGAAAAAAAGTTTTCATTAAGACATGAAAAGTTCATGTCTTGATGAAGACAAAGGTAAGAGAAAATGTCTTCTCTCATTATTTTCTTTCATGGTTTATGTTCTCAATTTTTCTTTATAAATTTTATATGATAAAAATTTGAGAGAGAGAGAGGATGATGGTGTGGGTATCTATGCACCAAGATTTTGGGGCATGAAGATTAATTTTGGACATGATCTGATCATGTCCTGATGAGAGAAGGAAAAGAGAAGAAGATCTTCTCTTAGGGTTTCTTTAAGAACCTTTCTTCTTCTTATTTTTGTAAAAAAAGTTTAAGATTAAAAATCAAAAATGTTAGATCTAGAAACATAGACAAACTCTAGAGGAGAAGGTCTCCTCTTGTCCTAGCATAGAGATATTTTTAGGACATCAATCATTGATGCCTTGAAGGAGAAGATTTATCTTCTCTTAGGATTTATTTTTTCTTATTTTATTTTTCTAATTTATGGAAGATCCAAGGGTTGGATTCCTTCTTTATTTTTTCTCATATTCTTTATCTCTTAGAATATCCAAGAGATCTGAAGAATATGTATTTGATTGACTATCAAGAAGGATCCACGAGAAGCTAGCACTTTGAGTGGATCTTAGTTTGACGAACCTTCGATCTATGTTGCAGGCTGGTGTGGATTACCTATAGAGGTCGGACGCATGTACGGCTCCATAGGCAATAATGAAAATCAATTGTGGAGTTCTCAATTCATGCAAAGGTAAGAGATCTGATCTCTTGGTGACCTAGATATGATCTAGGGTTTGATCTAGAATTATTCTAGATCTAGGTATTGATTTGATCAATACCAATTATGATTAATTTATTTTTAGATTTATATTTGCATCATGACATATTATAGATCCTTGATATAGGATTTTATAATTTGATTACATGCATATTATAGATTAAATAGTTTAATCTATGTCTTTCGCTGTTCTATATTTTGAAAAAATTTTGAAATCTATACGTAAAATCCTGCATGTTTCCCAACATGAGCTTAATGAATTAGAGATCAGGTCTGGGTGCACCATAATTAGAGAATTATTGGACAAGAGTTGTCCACTCATTAGCTGATCCATCACCAATAACTATCAAATGAGGTGGTGAGATAGTCGGTGGGACAGCACCACCCACTAAAAGTCTTTGATCGTGGAGATTTTTTCATCTCTGTTAAGGAAGTGTAGGGATCCGATAAAATAATGAAAGCCTAATTTTTTTAAAAACAAAATCACTAAATAAATTGGTCAAGTCAAATTATAAATCTAACTAAAAATTTTAACTTTCTATAGAAAAATATCTAGGTTAAACCTCCTAGCCCGAATCCTAGAAACCCACAAGTTGACCAGACCTAAATTAAAAGGATTGGCTCTAAAACTTCAAAATTATTTTGGATTCGAAAAAGCTAACACCAGGACCCCCCATTTCTACTAGCACATTCGACCGTAGATCAGAGAGCTAGCATCTCATGAAAAGTGTTTAGATGATCATAACAAAGCTAGGTGCTACATGTTGGGCTCAATGTTAGATGAGTTGCAACGCCAACATGAAGATAGTAGGACTGCTCGCCAAATGTTGGCTCACCTGCAAGAGTTATTTGATGATCAAAGTCGCACAGCGCATTATTAAGTCTCCAGCAGACTATTTAAGGTGAAGATGTATGATGGATGGTCGGTGCTTGATCATTGCTTGATGATGATCAAGGACCTAGAAGAGCTTGAGAAGCTTGGTGTCTTGATGGATAAGGATCTATAGATTGAGGTGATCTTGTGATCCTTGAATGATTCGTATGGGTAGTTTATCATAAACTTCCATATGAATTAGCTCCAATGCACCTTGGCCGAGTTAATAAATATGCTGGTTCCTGTTGAGCAAACTTTGAAGAGTTCAAAGGGCTCAGTTTTGGCCGTGAAGCAAACTTCTTCCAAGAAAAGTCTTTTGGAATGAAGAAGAAGTCTATGAAAAAGCAGAAAATAGAAGGAGAAAAGAAGGGTGAGCCAAAGAAGAAGGCCATGGAGAAGAAAAAGTATTTCCACTACAACTCTAATGGTCATTGGAAGCGAAACTCCCTATATACCTGGCCAGCCTGAAGAACAAGCAGGAAGAAGAACCTTCTAAAGGAATGCTTGTCATTAAGTTTGTTTATAATATCGAGCAAAACATGAATGCCATAGGATCAAAATGATCTAGAGATAGTATTAATGAAAGTTACTTATGGTACTTTAGACTAGGTCATATAGCTGAAGATAGGATTAATAAATTGGAGAAATCTAGATTAATGAGTCCGTTGACTTTTGAGTCATATTTGATTTGTGAATCATGCCTTTAAGGCAAAATGACCAAGCTTCTCTTTGTGGGATATAGGGAAAGATCCATTAACTTACTTGCCTTGGTACATACAGATGTGCAGTCCATTCGATGTGCCAACTAGAGGCAAATTTGTCTACTTCATTATCTTTATTGATGATCTATATCGGTATGAGTAAGTATACCTGATATGACACAAGTCTGAAGTCTTTGAAAAATTTAAGAAATTCAGACATGAAGTGGAAAAATAAACTAAAAAGCCCATTAAAATTCTTTGATTAGATCGAGGAGGTGAATATCTTAGTCAAAAATTTTTAGACTATCTCAAGAACAATGGTATAGTATCATAATGGACTTCGCCTAGAATGCCTCAACTTAATGGAGTTTTAGAATGAAGAAAATAGATCCTATTAGATATGGTCTAATCTATGATGCGCTTCACAGATCTTCCTGAGTTTCTTTAGGGATAGTTTAATTACTAAATAGGGTTTCATCTAAAATCATTCCTACCACACCATATGAGATATGGCATGGTAAGAAGCCAAGTCTGAGTCATCTCAGAATTGGGGTTGTCCAACGGTGGACAAGTTAGAGTCTAGGTCCCTTAGAGCTTGGTTTATTAGATATTCTAAAGAGTTGTTAAGATATTACTTCTATCTTTCAGAAGATCTCAATGTGATTGTGGGTTGACACACCATTTTTCTTGAAAAATAGTTTATTCAAGATGGTGGCATTGAAAGATAGATTAGGCTTGAGGAGAAAGTCTCCAAAGAACAAAGAGCTAAGGAACCTGAGAAATCCAGTTAGTCTAAGCCAATCCATAATTCACTACCTCCTCCTCCTCATAGGTCAAGTAGGATTTTTCATCCTCCTAAAAGGTACTAAGGTACTATTGAAGAGGATGTAGAGAAAATGGTCATCACGAAAATGGGATTCATGGTGATGATCCTAGAACTTATAATGAGATGATATCAGATATCAACTCTATGAAATGGTTAAAGATGATAAATTCAGAAATTGACTCGATGCACTCGAACCAAATCTGGATCTCGGTAGATCCACCTGAAGGTATAGTACCTATTGAGTGTAAATGGATCTTCAAGAGAAAGATAGGTGCAGATGGGAATGTAGAGACATTCAAATCTAGACTAGTGGTAAAAAGATATCAGGATACCTTCTCATCAGTAGCTATCCATCTGTACATTGCTTGCCATTACAGTATATTTCAATTATGAAATATGGCAGATGGATGTGAAAAAATGGAGTTCATAAATAGATATCTTGAGGAAGATATCTATATGGAACAATCGCTTGGTTTCACATCTAGTGATGGTGATCATGAAGATCTGCAAGCTGTAAACGTCCATCTATAGACTCAAGCAAGCATCTCAGAGTTGGAATGCTTGATGTAATCAAATTATTTGATTTCATCATGAACAAGAAGAAATCAAGTGTATTCAAGAAGGTCAGTGAGAGCGTTGTTGTCTTCCTTATATATACATGGATGATATCCTATTGATTGGGAATGATATTTCCATGCCGACATAGGTCAAAGTATGGTTATTTAAGGAATTTTCTATGAAAGACCTAGGTAAGGCATCCTTTATTTTGAGTTTTTAAGATCTATAGAGATAGATTGAAGAGGATGCTAGATCTCTCACATAGAGAAAGTGCTAAAGAGGTTCAGTATGGTAAAGTCTAAGTCTAGGGGTATGCAGACTAAGACTTTATATTTGATAAACATGATCGAAAGTCAACATCTGGAAGTTTGTTCCTGTGCAATGGTGGTACTGCAAGTTGGAAGAGTTCCAAGAACATGGTTTAACCTCATCCATGATTACCTCAAGAAGGGTACATCGAGGTCAAGAGAGTCAACACCGCAGACAATGCGGCTGACCCACTAACAAAGTTTTTAGGCCAACAGAAGATCCAAGCTACTGAAAAATATGTCGCAAAGCCAATCGTTAGCCTATTGATGGTTGAGGTACATTGTATCTATAATTGATTCATTAATAAATAAAATATATTTTTAAAATTTTTTATCATAAAGTATTCATCTTCTAACGAACTTCATTATTATGATGAAGTTCTTAGGACTATTTAGCTTCAATAAAAAAAAGGATTTATTGATTAGTCCTTAAATCTATTCACGGCCAAATGATAGGCTGTTAATTAGGACGACAACATCTATCGAGCATAGATCGCTGTATGCCATATAGGTTGGTTATCCTCTTAACTAAAGAGTGTGGAGACACTGATATGACATACAGATGAGATATATGGGTACATCATCATTGAACGTGATCAACTCTAGAGCATTCTGCTATTGAGAATATCTCTGATGGGATATAGGTATAAGTATCCCTTAGACCTGAGATTGCCTTAGTGACTTTTAAGCAACTCATTGTGCTTTGGTAATGGACTAACTAAATTTCTAATTTAGTAATGAAAGGCTTCTAGGTACAATCAAGTACTTGCAAAGTTAGAGTATGATTAAGATGGAATTGACCACTCTAAGAGTTGGAGAAGAATGTATCACTGTATTTTAATATAGCAAAACTTTGGCTAGGGTAATCCATCAAATGGATTTGATATTTTGAAATACAATGTGGACAACCTGATCAGAGTTGACAATTGAACTCTGAGGTGTCCTACGAGCATTTTGGTCAAGGGGATGAATTATATGAAAACTATATTCGTATGAGTTCTAAGGATGTTGTTCTACACATTCGACCTATCCGACCGTTGGATACTATTGCTAGATGGTTTCTTTGATTGGTATAAAAATTTATTTTCATGCTACTGTCTTAGGTTCATACCTATGAGGTCACACATATTAGAGCTCATGATCTGATCAAATGGTTGATCAACGATTAAGAATCATTCTAGGATTAAATGATCAATACGATTGATGTTTAACCTAGCACAAGTATTGTAGGAGGATCGATTAGCAATTCAAGCTAATTATCTTAATTTGATTAAGCCAAAGAATTGAGATTAAGTCTAATTAAATATAATTTAATTAGATTTAGTTTGGGCTTGATTGGATCAAGTCTAATTGGCTTATTGGATAAGCCAAGTGCAAGAAAAACCTAGTCCTAGTTTAATTAGGACTTGGGTCAACCCAATTTTTTAATTTGATTAAAAAATTAAATCAAAATTAAATATAATATAATTTAATTTAATTTAATTTTTAATTAAGTTAGAATCTAATTTAATTTTGTTGACTTGATTTTGATTTAATTTGATTTGAGAAATCATGTTTGACCAAGTCATAGATGGAATCCTAGTGAGACTAGGATTACACCTTGCTCCACCTTAGCCCTCCACGCCCTGGTGCCTACTTTTTAGGAATTTTTCATGGAAATATTCTTTCCCTTAATCTTCACACACTCCTCCTCTCTCCCTCTCTTTCTCATATGGTAATTTGGTAGTTGACCAAGTCAAAAAGAGAAGTAAGTTTTGATCTAGGATTCTATGAGATAGAATCCTTATAAACTAAAACACCTTCTAATTATGCCGCCCACACCTTCTTTATTTTCTATAAATTCCATGGTAAAATAAGAAGTTTTTTTGCACCCCTGTTCCTGGTCCATGATAGGAGTAAGGTGGGGGCACTCAAGAGTTGGGCACCCCAACAACTTGCCATATTATGTCCTTTCCTTGTCTGAGTTTTTGACCAAACTTGGACTCTACATATTATTTTGCTTAGAATGAATTTTTGGCTAAAATTTTCTTGTAATATAGAATATTAAGAGAGATTTGAAGTGTGCAAAAATCAGGGAGAGAGAACCTCTATGCATGGGGATTCCATAGACACCAAACTAGGTGTCTAGGTGAGAGAAAAGAGAAGAAGAAGAGGATCTTCTTCTAGGGTTGTTTTGATTTTCTCTTCTCCTCCTTTTGAAATTTTTTTGAGAGAGTCTCAGATTTGAAATCTTTCTTCTTTCTTCAGATATTTTAGAGAGTCCAAGTTTTGAAGAAGGAAGCATCGAATCGACCATCGAAGAGAGATTAGCACAGTACCAGCATGCTGTGCTGATTTTCTGCATTAGGATCTGAGATCATGTTCGTGGGCTCATATGGACGACTCCTAGAGGTCGGATGCATATGTGGCTTATGACTTCATGCTCAAGCCTAGATTAGCAAGTTAGAACATCTAACTTGCTCAGGTATCAGATCTAATCTATTATTCTATAGCTACATTAGATATAGTATTGTAGCATGTTGATGAGATCAACATGTTAATCTTTCCTTTATATTTTTAATTTTTGATTTAATATCATGCCTTGATCATATAATAAATCTTAGATATAGAATATTTTTATATTTATTTAAATAAATATTTAATTTATTTAAGTCTTTCGCTGCATGATCTTGAAAAGTTTCAAGATCTACCCATGAAATCCTAGATCTGATTTCTTCAATTGGTATCAGAGCCTAGGTTCTTATTACATGATTTTTTTTGAGCATGTTTAGATTATTTATTATATTAGATCTGATTTGTAATCTAATTATTAAATCTAAAATTAAAAATTTAGATCTCACAAACTGCCATAAGATTGTCTTGCTGTAAATTTTATCTCTTACAGTAAAAAGACTATCCTAGTTCTTGATGATTTACTCTTAATCATAAATTTATTAGATTTAATCTAATTTTATTTATAATTTAATAAATTTAAAATAGTTTTAGATTTAAAAATAAGGTTTTTAGATTGTACGGACTACTATAAGATTATCCTGTTATAAGGTTTACCCCTTATAGTGAAAAGGTTGTCCTAGTACGTGCTGATCTAAAACATTGACCCTAAAATTTTAGATTAGATCTAAAAAATTTTATGATCTAATTAAAAGTATTTTAATCTAATTTTAATCATCATAAATATGTTAGATTTGATCTAAGTTGATTTATGATTGATTGGTGTTGAAACTATTTCAATTACATGAACCTGTTTAGATTAGATCTAAAGTAGATTCATGTTTATGTTACTTGCATTTTGATTATGAATCAAACATGCAACTTGGTTGATAGAACCATGTTGTAAAAATGTTACAAACATGAAAATCATTTTCGAAAAGCCGAACCCCAACCCTCAGCCCAAAACTTAATTAAGAATTAAGAAGTTGTTTGATCAGGATTTAGGATTGTAAATTAAAGATCCTAGGACATGAATCATAACACATTGGGTTAAATGGATTAGTGAAGATTAGGTTCATTAATTGGGTTAGACCTAGGATTAGATTAAAGAATAGACTTAATTAGAGAATTGACTAAATCTAATCAATTATTGTCTTACATTAGGTCAAGGATTCTCTAAATCAATTACAATAGTTGTAGTTGGTCAAGTCTATGTCTTTAACGAGACCCAAGATGGACTTGATTCTTCGCTACGAGGTCCAACATGAAATGTTAGGTTGATCTAATTTAAACTAATTAAATTAGTTGGTGTCTAAGGTAAACCAAACTAGTGGTCTTTAATTGGTAGCCCGCTTACCTGGCTATTTCTGATGGTGTCTAAGGCAAGCTTTGATAGACCCTCCTAGTGATCAAATTTACCTGGCCTCTTGGTAAAATTATGTTTTGATTGGATCACTTGACTATTCAAGCTGACTTATGTCAGCTAGATAAATTAATATGACTGATTTAGATGCACCTATACTAACCTATTAATGGTCTCCTTTAATCTGACTTGGTGAAGCCAGTGGAAGGATCATGATAAGCTGGTTCATCAGATTTTCTTCCTCTAAATCAAATCAATTAAATTTTTAAAATTATTAGGTCCATAAAATAAAATAGTTGTAGTGATAACTAGATCATAGCCTTCCATAAGTGGATGATAATGGATCCATTAGTTGGATAATCATTGAAGGTCTATAAGCCTGGTGCTTATCTGCTAATGGAATTATCATTCATAATATATTTTCTTGGATGTGTCTCTCTAAATGATGGTTAGGTTGACCAACCATAGTTGGACTTAATCATTCATTAGCTAGATGGACCATGTATGATCATGTTAATGGTTGGACCTAACCGAAACTTTTAGTGGAGGCCCTAGCTTACTATAAAGATACTTGGGGCAAAATTAAATTACTAAAAATTATTTAGAGAAATAATTGATTATGAATCTATACTTAGATGTATATGATTTGACCAACCATAGTTGGGCTTGTGTGTAATCTATGTAGATTCTAGTATCCACTAAGAAATTAGGATAATTCCTCGAATTGGAGGTAGAGGCTATCAATTCGAATAAAATAATGGGAGAAATCTTTTGATTAAAGTCCAAATCTTTAGGTTTAATGAATCAATTACTAATTAGGCTTTTGGTTCTTCTTTATGCAGTTAAACCCAAACCATAGTTGCTCCATTCACTATTAGATAGTGATTAACTTATGGAACACAACTTCGATAATAAGTATCGAAAGTTAAATGTTGTTCAACAGTATGAAGTGGTTTGTGCTGGGGTCTCTATACCCAATTTAAACATAAGGTCCAAGAATAACCTAGATCAGATAGAGTGCTTCTATTGTAAGAAGCAGGGGTATTGAAAGAGGAATTGTCCTTAGTGTCGTGATTCCCATGACCCCAATAGGCTGAATAAGAGAGATGAGCAAGTAGTTGCTGATCAAAGATGTTATATGATAATACCTTATAATTTTTCTATTTATGATACTTCTACTTAGGTATTGGATACCGAAAGTCTAGTCCATATTTGCAATACATTGCAAGGACTTCAAATTAGTAGAAGATTTGAGAATAATGAGCGATTCCTAAATGTTGGAGATGGAAGGTCTGTTTCAGTTCTAGCTATGGGAATAGTTTAACTTATTCTTAATACTAATATCATTTTTTTAAATGAATATCATTATTGTTCTTCCTTTCTAATGAATATAATCTCTGTTAGCCTTTTGGCCAAAGATGGTTATCATTTATCTATAAAGAAAGATTATTACGATATTATTATGAATAATATTATAATAATGCAAGGATAATAAAAAAATGGTATTTATATTTTATCATAGTTTGTGAATGTAATGTACACTTCTGAAAAATACCTTAGATTAGATAATATCTCTAATATCTACCTATGGTACTATAGATTAGGTCACATTAACAAGAACAGAATAAACATGTTGACCCAGAGGGAATCCTCGAAGTTGATGATTGTGAATCACTTTCAACCTATAAGTCCTGTCTTTTTGGAAAAATGATCAAGTCATCTTTTACTAGAAAAGATGAGAGAGCTACTGAGCTCTTAGGTCTAGTACATACTGATATATATGGACCAATGAGCACTAGTGCTAGAGGTGAATATTTCTACTTCATCACTTTATAGATGATCTATCTAGATATGGATATGTTTATCTGATGAAACATAAGTCGGATTCATTTGAAATGTTCAAAAGATTCCAAAGTGAAATAGAAAAATAAACTAAAAAGAGTTTTAAAACTCCTCGATCGGATCGAGGAGGTGAATATCTATCTAGAGAGTTCTTGATATATTTAGGAGAGAATGGAATTCCCTCATTGTGGACTCCTTCTAGCACACCACAGCATAATGGTGTATCAAAAAAAAGAAATCGAACCTTGTTGGACATGGTTCGATCCATGATGGAATTTGCTAGTCTGCCTATTTCATTTTGGGGTTATGCTCTTGAGACTGCATGTTATATATTGAATAATGTATTGAATAAATCTATCGCAAAGACTCCATATGAGATATGGGCTGGGCGTAGGCCTACACTCTCTCATCTATGGGTTTGGGATTGTCCAGCCTATGTCAAACATTTGCATATAGATAAGCTTGGACC
Source organism: Cocos nucifera (assembly GCA_006176705.1). Taxonomy (NCBI): domain Eukaryota; kingdom Viridiplantae; phylum Streptophyta; class Magnoliopsida; order Arecales; family Arecaceae; genus Cocos; species Cocos nucifera. The sequence goes on from QRFJ01002293.1 coordinate 53,177, forward strand.
CCGATCTAATAAATGCATGTTTATAGGGTATCCCAAAGAAAGTAAGGGTTACTATTTCTACCATACTGATGAATAAAAGATGCTCGTCAGCCTTAAAGCAATCTTTTTGGAAAAGAAGTTCCTTGATGAAGGAACTGTTGCCTCTAAAGTTGAACTTAATGAAGTTCAACAGGTAACAAAATCGATAACTATAGCTGAACCTAAGTCGAATTTGATTAGATTAGATCCAGAGTCCAGTATACCTGCACCATTAAGGTGATCTAGTAGAGTATCACATCATCCGAGTAAGTACTATGATTTCTTAGTCCAGGACGGTGATCCCATCGAACTCGATGAGAATGATGAGGATCCAATCATCTATATGGATGCTTTGCAGAGATCTGATTCCAAGAAATGGCTTGAGGCCATGAAATTCGAAATGAAGTTCATGAAGGTCAATGATGTGTGGACATTGGTTGACCCACCCGAAGGTGTTAAATCCATTGGGTGTAAATAGATCTTCAAAGAAAAAAGAGGTGCAGACGAAAAGATGGAGACATATAAAGCCCATCTAGTTGCCAAGAGATATTGTCAATGTTATGGTATTGACTATGATGAGATATTTTTCCTATGACAATGCTCAAATCTATTTAGATTATGTTTGCAATTACTATCCATCTGAACTATGAGATCTGGTAGATGGATGTGAAGACAACTTTCCTGAATGGAGAGTTGACTGAAGAGGTGTATATGATACAACCTAAGAGGTTCACATCCACAGATGAGTCCAAGGTGTGCAGGCTTCAGAGATCCATTTTTGGACTGAAGCAGGCATCTCGAAGTTGGTGAAGGGAAATCCTGATTTCCCGGTCCAGGTTCGTCCAGATCTGATTAGATCAAGAGATATATTTCAAAAATTTTCTCTTGACCTTAATCAGATCTTGATATATTTCAGATCTGATTCTTATTATTTTAATAAATAAAATAAAAGAAGATAAATTAAATCAAATTCAATTTACCTGATTTGGGTAATCCTATTACCCTGTAGATGATCCTGATTGCAGCGGAAGGTTCTGGATCTTAGCCACGCAAGCGCCTGGCCTCTACCGGTATCCACTCGGGTTGGATCTGGAGAACCTCTTCTTCTCTATCACACCTCCAAAAATCAGATCTGGATCTGATCTGGAGGATCTTCAAAACTCTTTTGAAGATCTGCAGTCGTCCTTTTGCAGCAGCGCAGCCTTCTTGCTTTTGATCGCCTTTCCTTGATCTGAATCGCACCAAACTAAGTCCAAAACACCTTTTGGACGTGGAGAGCAAGGAGGAGAAGAGAGTTATGGCATGGAGAAGGAGGGGAGAGGCAGCCTTGGGGCGTATCTAATAGCATTAGGAATTAGGGTTGGGCGCAGGGTCTTATTTATAGACCTCTTGTGATCCAACTCCTCTTCCTCTCAACCAATCACAACCCTTTGTGAAATCAGATCTAAATCTGATTGGTTGGAAAAAGAGACCCCTGGATTCCTCCTTAGAGGGCGCCTAAGACCAGTCAAACTGGATTCTTAGTAGAACTCTGATTGGAATCCTAAAGGGAGGTGGAGTCCTTGTCCAACAAGGACTCCTAGGCGCCTCCTACTTGGGCTCACGCCACCCTTGGCGTGCGCCCTTCTCCTTGCCAGGTTCTGGCAGGGGGACAAGCCCCCACCAGCTCTCCAATAGGTGCATGACATGTGGTCAAAAGTCAAAGGGTCAATGGTCAACGTTTGACCAGTCAAAGGTAGACTTTTGACCAAAGTCAAAGAACAAGAAATGGCAGGTGACCAAAAATGGCAGGTAATGTCTTACAAATAAGACAACCTATTCTGACTTGGACAACCTCCAGTCAGACCATATGAAGGCCTCTGATTGAGCACAAACTCCTTTGGCTCAGTCAGGACAACTTATTTATGATAGTAAAAGAAGAACGTTAGGTTCAATCGAGTGCTAGCACGATTTCCTTGAACCTAATTGAATCTCATTCAGATCAATTGAACTAGATCAGTTCAATTGATGATCACCAGATTCAAACCCTTGTTTGTGTGACCCAGTTAGGTTCAGTTCTGTATGGTAATGGGATATGTCATGATCTCTATCATAGACATCATCGAAACTCCTTTCGATGGATCAGAACTCTTCTGATTCGAACAGCTAGAATGATCGATCATCTAAATCATTCTAATTGCTCCCAAAATCCACCAGTGACACCTAGCAGTATATGGTGGCAACCCATCAGAGCTGAATGCGAACCTCTTGGTGCAGCTACCTGTGTGATTAAGTTCTTCTATCTTGAGCCCCGATCAGATTAGGGTTAAGGTGAACTCGTCAAACCCTAGTCTCTGTCATATGATGTAATCATTCGATTCGAGTCCAATGTGAAAATCTAAATAGAAACTCTTTCTATTATTTCACTCTACCATGGCCATGGATTTCTGGACTTGATTCTCATGATCATCATAGGGCTACTCCTCTACCACCGAGGTAGATAGATCCCATCTTGATGCAATCCAGTTCCTACAATGAACATGCTATAGCCAACATACACCTCAGGGTTCCATATGGCTAGGAGACCGAGTAATGGTGTAGTCAAACTATAACACCCTCAAGGTGAACTGCCGATGCATCTCAGGTCAAAGAACCAGACACACTACTGCAGCATCGAGTCAGTCATTGACGAGAAGGTAGACTTCCCTAATGACTACTCGAGGTGGTCACGCTCAGTGCCCTCGTTCTCTAACGAGTACCTGTACTCTCGCTCCGGTGTCTCCACACCGTAGACTCAAGACTCATCTACTAAAGAGAAGCGATCGTACACCAACCTTCCGGATCAATCACCATCCTCGTGATGATCCTATGGTCGGGAGCTGTTTATGAGTTAATAATGATTATTCATGTCTTAAATTTTCAACTCTTGAAAATATGAATTATCATTACCATTAACTCAAAGGATGTATCACAGACACTAAATACACAGGTGTGATAGAAAATAACCCATTTCATTAATTATAGTCAAAATTACAATTTTGCCCCTAGAAGTGTATTACAAGTGTCAGCCAATTCTGGCTTCTAGGGCACATATATCTAACAATCTCCCACTTGTCCTAAAGCCAATTGGCTACAAGTCTAAGTCCCATCTTCTCAAGGTGGGCTTCGATCTTCTGCTGGCCCAACGGCTTTGTAAGTGGGTCTGCCACATTATCTGTGGAGTTGACTCTCTTGACCTCAACGTAACCTTTCTCAAGGTAATCGCGGATGAGATGATATCGCCGCTCAATGTGCTTGGACTTCTGGTGAGACCTCGGCTCCTTAGCAAGGGCTATGGCGCCATTGTTGTCGCAGTAAAGAGGAATGGCATCTGATGGCATTACTCCAATTTCTGCAGCAAACTTCTTGTACCAGAACGCTTCCTTTGCAGCCTCTGATGCAGCTATATATTCTGCTTCCATGGTGGAATCTGCTATCACAGTTTGCTTGGAACTCTTCCAGCTGACAGCTCCACCATTGCACACAAACAGACTTCCAGATGTCGACTTTCGATCATCTATATCGGACATGAAGTCCGAGTCTGTGTATCCCTGAACTTGGAGTTCTCCATTACCAAAGACCAACATCATATCCTTAGTTCTTCTCAAGTACTTAAGGATACATTTCACAGAAGTCCAGTGTTCTTCACCTGGATTTGACTGATATCTGCTTGTGACACTCACAGCATGGGCTATATCAGGTCGTGTACATAGCATGGCATACATGAGGCTCCCTATTGCAGAAGCATAAGGGATCTTGCTCATGCGTTCTATTTCCTCAGGTGTGCTGGGGCACATCTTCTTGGAAAGATGAATACCATGTCTGAAGGGTATTAATCCCCTCTTAGAGTTTTCCATACTAAACCTCTTTAGTACTTCCTCTATGTACATTCTTCTGTGAAAGTCCTAGCATCCTATTCGGTCTATCCCTATAGACCTTAATTCCTAGAATAAAGGATGCTTCACCTAGGTCTTTCATGGAGAATTCCTTAGACAACCACACCTTGACTGATGTCAACATGGGAATATCATTCCCAATAAGGAGGATGTCATCCACGTACAATACGAGGAAGACAACAGCGCTCCCACTGACCCTTTTGAAAACACATGGTTCCTCTTCATTTTTGATGAAACCAAACTTTTTGATCACATCATTGAAACGAGTGTTCCAGCTCCGAGATGCTTGCTTAAGTCCATATATGGACCTTTGCAGCTTGCAAACCTTGTGATCAGTATCACTGGATGTGAAACCTAGCGGCTGTTCCATATAGATATCTTCCTCAAGATATCCATTTAGGAATGCCGTTTTCACGTCCATTTGCCATATTTCATAATCGAAATAGGCTGCAACAGCAAGCAATGTGCGGATGGATTTTAGCATAGCTACCGGGGAAAAGGTATCCTGATAGTCAATGCCTTCACGTTGACTATAACCTTTTGCCACCAGTCTAGCCTTGAATGTCTCCACATTCCCATCTGCACCAATCTTTCTCTTGAAGATCCATTTACACCCAATAGGTACTATACCTTCTGGTGGATCTACCAAGGTCCAGACTTGGTTTGAGTGCATCGAGTCAATTTCTGACTTCATTGCCTCAAGCCATTTCTCGGAGTCGATATCTGATATCGCCTCGTTGTAGGTTTTGGGATCATCACCATGAGCACCATTACCTATGAGGAACATTTCCTCTATATCCTCTGAAATAATACCTAAGTATCTTTCAGGGGGACGGGAAACTCTTTCCGATCTACGAGGTGGAGGAGGTAGTGTTCTTATTGGCTCAACCTGATTTGGTTCCACTTGGTCCTTAGCTCTTTCTGCTTGTGAGACTTTCTCATCAAGCTTAATCTGCTTTCCAATGCCACTATCTTGAATAAACTATTTTTCAAGAAATATGGCATGTCGACTCACAATCACATTGTGGTCTTCTGGAATGTAGAAATAGTATCCTAATGACTCTTTAGGATATCCTATGAATCGAGCTCTAAAGGACCTAAACTCTAACTTGTCCGCTTGTTGTCTTTTGACATAAGCCGGACAACCCCAAATTCTGAGATGACTCAGACTTGGTTTCTTACCGTGCCATATCTCATACGGTGTGGTAGGAACGGTTTTAGAGGGAACCCTATTCAGTAAATAGATTGAAGTTAATAATGAATGTCCCCAAAGAAAATCTGGGAGGTCTGTGAAGCTCATCATGGATCGAACCATATCCAATAGAGTCCGATTTCTCCGTTCTGAAACCCCGTTGAGTTGAGGTGTTCCTGGTGGAGTCCATTGAGAGACTATGCCATTTTCCTTAAGATAGTCTAGGAATTCCCGGCTAAGGTATTCACCTCCTCGATCTGATCGAAGAACCTTAATGGGTTTTCCAGTTTGTTTTTCTACTTCATGTCTGAATTCTTTGAACTTTTCAAAAGGCTTCAGACTTATGTCTCATAAGATACACATACCCATACCTAGACAGATCATCGGTAAAGGTAATGAAGTAGACAAAATTGCCTCTAGCCGGCACATCGAATGGGCCGCACACATCAGTATGTACTAGGGCAAGGAGATCTGTGGCCCTCTCCCCATGTCCAACAAAAGGGAGTTTAGTCATTTTGCCTTGAAGACAAGATTCACAAGTTGGATATGACTCAAAAGTCAATGGACTCAATAGCCCATTTTTCTCCAATTTGTTAATCCTATCTTCTGCTATATGACCTAATCTCAGGTGCCATAGATATCTGTCGTTTGGACTATCCCTAGGTCGTTTGGCATTCACGTTTTGCTCGATAGTTAAAATAGGTACATCAATATGCAACTGATAAAGACCATTAACAAGGAAACCATTTGCAATTTTATTTCTTTCATAAAGAATGTTACAATGGTCCTTAAAGAAGGTGATCACATAACCTTCTTGTGCTAAGCATGAAACAGAAATCAAATTCCTGCTAGCTGCAGGCACATAATAACAGTCTTTTAAAACTAAGTCTAAACCAGATGGTAATCGCAGAGGGTATGTTCCCACGGCTACTGCAGCAACTCTTGCTCCATTACCGATGCGTAGGATCATGTCTCCATCCCTCAGCCTCCTGCTATCCTCAAGACCCTGCATAGAAGTGCACAGATGAGCACTAGAACCAGAGTCAAGCACCCAACTGGATGCAGAAGAAACCGTAAGGTTAGACTCAATAACGAGCATACCTCCAGAAGGACCTTCCTTCTTGTTCTTTCAGGGTGGCCAGGTAAGTAGGGCAGTTCCGCTTCCAATGGCCGTCGCTGTTGCAATGGAAACACTTTCCTTTGCCATCGACCTTTTTCTTCGGTTCTGCCTTCTTCTTCTTTGATCCTTCTACCTTTTGCTTTTTCACAGACTTCTTTTTCTTTCCATAAGACTTTCTTTTGGAAGAAGTCCGTTCCATAGCAAGAACTGAGCCTTTAGAACCTTTCATAGAAAGCTCAGCGGTAACCAGCATATTCATCAACTCGGCCAAGGAATTTTGAAGTTTATGCATGTGGTAATTCATGATGAATTGCCCATATGCATCAGTCAAGGATTGCAGAATAATATCGTTCTGCAATCCAAGTCCAACTTCACACCGAGCTTCTCAAGCTCTTCCATGTCCTTGATCATTGTCAGACAGTGATCTTGGACTGACTGCCCATCACGCATCTTAGCCTTAAAAAGTCATTTTGTGACTTGATATTTGGCTGCGCGACTCTGTTCACCAAACATCTCCTGTAGGTGAGCCAACATTTGGCGAGCAGTCCCGATATCTTCATGTTGGCGCTGGAGCTCATCAGACATCGAGCCCAACATGTAGTATCTGGCCTTATTGTCTTCGTCAATCCATTTTTCCAGAGACGCTCTCTGTTCAGTGGATGGACGAGCTGGTAAGGTGGGAGGGTCCTGGTCCAAAACATGTGTTAACTTCTCTGAACCCAAAACAATTTTGTAGTTCCTGAGCCAATCTTTATAATTGGGTCCAGTCAGTCTATGTGTGTCTAGGATACGTGCCAGTGGGTTGGACGCAGACATTTTCCTGTAGAGAGTCAAAGATTCTAGTTAGATACTGTAATTTTGACTTGACCAATTTGTTTAGGGATTTTATTTTTAAACAAATTAGCTCCCACTATTTTCTCGGATCCCTACACTCCCTCTGTAGAGATGCGAAAATCTCCGCGATTGATGATTTCTAGTGGGTGGTGCGGTCTCACCAACTGACTCATCACCTCACCTAACAGTTATTGGTGATGGGTTAGCCAATGAGTGAACAACTCTTGTTCAATGATTCTCTAATCATGGTGCACCCAAACTTGGTCTCTAATTCATGAATCTCACCGTATCCGGAATATTGATCCACTCCTTAGTTAAGTCAGACCCACCATTTGCATAGACTGGGTTCCTAATTGGGTCTCTCACCGTATCCGGAATATTGAGCCCAACTCATCCTCCAGCCCATAGCATCCAATGCCTAATAGACATGGTTGCGTCTTCCCGGTGCAACTGAGCCACTGTATCCAGCCGAGAACAATCAACCCCGGGAAGGGCCCGCACGTCTACAATGGTGGAAGACCTCGGACTTAATCTTTTCTTAGGGAGAATTGATTCAGGTCTCATTAAACTAGACTTGGCTTAGTCATAACAATTATGACTAACCTAGTGGCATGGGTCAGCTCGGATTATTGACCACCTCAGATCAGAACTGTGTCAACAGATATGGCCAGGTAAGTGAGACCGGTGGAAGGAATATGCCGTTAACTCGCACAAGAACGCATTCAGGTCGAGTAGCTTCCAATTAAAAACCAGTCGGTCGTCTGTGCCAAACTTACCTTAGACACCAAATTGTTGAGTCAGAACCAATTGGGTTAGCCTACAATCCAGACTCTAACCTCTGAGCCTAATTAGGTCTTGCTTGATCGTGACTCGATCTTGACCCAGACTTAATCCTATTAGGCTGGTCAATTTAAGCATTGTTGATCCCATCTAACCAACTCTTGATTCGGTTTGATCAACCGCTTAGACCTAATTGAGCTACCCAAGCCCGAACCCAGTATTATGAATATGTCTTAGATCTGAAATTCTCAATTTTAGACCTAATTAATATTCCATAAACTTAATTCTTAATTAAGTTGGGTTCATAAACAAAATATGCACAATAAATCCTAGGGTTTCAGGATCTAGGGTTTTGCAGAAAGTAAGTTTTGGGTTTCTGATTAAGGACGAACACGCAGCACCCCTACACGTCATAAGAACACCCCATCGAATGGGAAGAGAGGGCCTTTAAACCCTTCTTCGTTCTTATGACCGGACGGCCAAGAGGAACGCCTTAATCAGGAACATGTAAATCTACAAAACAGTTATAGATCTATATCATATATCTCATATACAAATTTAGATCTAATCAAGGCATATTTTGCATACATCTCATGTATCAAATCATGCATGTTTTCAGATCTAAATTATCACATAATAATCTAAAAAATTAGATTTAAATTGATCTAATCAAAATAAATTCTAATCTAGACAATTATGTAGAACTATTCTACAACTAGTCTAGTCATGCATCTATCATATCTCATATGATATTTAAAATTAAATAATTTTTATTTGCTGTTTATCAGATGTTATTATAACACTTATAATATCAGAAAATAGTAAATAAGAAGATCTAAAATATGATTTAATCATATTAAATCAAAGACATGCAAAACTATTCTATAGAACTATTCTATTCTAGAACTAGTCATGCATATCTTCATGTTCTTAGATCCAAATCATTTAATTTTAATTTTTCTGATTTCAGATCTGATCACATCTCATGTGACATCTGAAATCACATTATTTTTAATTAAAATAAAATTAAAATCAGATCTAAACAATTTTAGAACCATGGCTCTGATACCAGTTGAAGGGAAATCCTGATTTCCCGGTCCAGGTTCGTCCAGATCTGATTAGATCAAGAGATATATTTCAAAAATTTTCTCTTGATCTTAATCAGATCTTGATATGTTTCAGATCTGATTCTTATTATTTTAATAAATAAAATAAAATAAGATAAATTAAATCAAATTTCAATTTACCTGATTTGGGTAATCCTATTACCCTGTAGATGATCCTGATTGCAGCGGAAGGTTCTGGATCTTAGCCACGCAAGCGCCTGGCCTCTACCGGTATCCACTCGGGTTGGATCTGGAGAACCTCTTCTTCTCTATCACACCTCCAAAAATCAGATCTGGATCTGATCTGGAGGATCTTCAAAACTCTTTTGAAGATCTGCAGTCGTCCTTTTGCAGCAGCGCAGCCTTCTTGCTTTTGATCGCCTTTCCTTGATCTGAATCGCACCAAACTAAGTCCAAAACACCTTTTGGACGTGGAGAGCAAGGGGAGAAGAGAGCTATGGCATGGAGAAGGAGGGGAGAGGCAGCCTTGGGGCGTATCTAATAGCATTGGAATTAGGGTTGGGCGCAGGGTCTTATTTATAGACCTCTTGTGATCCAACTCCTCTTCCTCTCAACCAATCACAACCCTTTGTGAAATCAGATCTAAATCTGATTGGTTGGAAATAGAGACCCCTGGATTCCTCCTTAGAGGGCGCCTAAGACCAGTCAAACTGGATTCTTAGTAGAACTCTGATTGGAATCCTAAAGGGAGGTGGAGTCCTTGTCCAACAAGGACTCCTAGGCGCCTCCTACTTGGGCTCACGCCACCCTTGGCGTGCGCCCTTCTCCTTGCCAGGTTCTGGCAGGGGGACAAGCCCCCACCAGCTCTCCAATAGGTGCATGACATGTGGTCAAAAGTCAAAGGGTCAATGGTCAACGTTTGACCAGTCAAAGGTAGACTTTTGACCAAAGTCAAAGAACAAGAAATGGCAGGTGACCAAAAATGGCAGGTAATGTCTTACAAATAAGACAACCTATTCTGACTTGGACAACCTCCAGTCAGACCATATGAAGGCCTCTGATTGAGCACAAACTCCTTTGGCTCAGTCAGGACAACTTATTTATGATAGTAAAAGAAGAACGTTAGGTTCAATCGAGTGCTAGCACGATTTCCTTGAACCTAATTGAATCTCATTCAGATCAATTGAACTAGATCAGTTCAATTGATGATCACCAGATTCAAACCCTTGTTTGTGTGACCCAGTTAGGTTCAGTTCTGTATGGTAATGGGATATGTCATGATCTCTATCATAGACATCATCGAAACTCCTTTCGATGGATCAGAACTCTTCTGATTCGAACAGCTAGAATGATCGATCATCTAAATCATTCTAATTGCTCCCAAAATCCACCAGTGACACCTAGCAGTATATGGTGGCAACCCATCAGAGCTGAATGCGAACCTCTTGGTGCAGCTACCTGTGTGATTAAGTTCTTCTATCTTGAGCCCCGATCAGATTAGGGTTAAGGTGAACTCGTCAAACCCTAGTCTCTGTCATATGATGTAATCATTCGATTCGAGTCCAATGTGAAAATCTAAATAGAAACTCTTTCTATTATTTCACTCTACCATGGCCATGGATTTCTGGACTTGATTCTCATGATCATCATAGGGCTACTCCTCTACCACCGAGGTAGATAGATCCCATCTTGATGCAATCCAGTTCCTACAATGAACATGCTATAGCCAACATACACCTCAGGGTTCCATATGGCTAGGAGACCGAGTAATGGTGTAGTCAAACTATAACACCCTCAAGGTGAACTGCCGATGCATCTCAGGTCAAAGAACCAGACACACTACTGCAGCATCGAGTCAGTCATTGACGAGAAGGTAGACTTCCTAATGACTACTCGAGGTGGTCACGCTCAGTGCCCTCGTTCTCTAACGAGTACCTGTACTCTCGCTCCGGTGTCTCCACACCGTAGACTCAAGACTCATCTACTAAAGAGAAGCGATCGTACACCAACCTTCCGGATCAATCACCATCCTCGTGATGATCCTATGGTCGGGAGCTGTTTATGAGTTAATAATGATTATTCATGTCTTAAATTTTCAACTCTTGAAAATATGAATTATCATTACCATTAACTCAAAGGATGTATCACAGACACTAAATACACAGGTGTGATAGAAAATAACCCATTTCATTAATTATAGTCAAAATTACAATTTTGCCCCTAGAAGTGTATTACAAGTGTCAGCCAATTCTGGCTTCTAGGGCACATATATCTAACAGTTATGATTAAAAAGCCATAGTTTAAGAGGAATCAATTTTTAAAAAAAAGCCAGATAGTATTTCTCATCGATGTGGATGACTTCCTTGAAAATTCTCCATACTAAGAGAAGTTTGGTCAATTCTCCATGAAAGACTTGGGTGAAATTACATCCTAGGGAAGATCTATAGGGATAGATCTAAAAGGATGCTTCGGATTATCCTAGTCTACGTACATAGATACTGTGCTGAAGAGGTTTAGCATGGAGAATTCCAAAAAGGGCAATCTCCTGATAGGCCATCAAATTTCTCTCTCTAAGAAGGATTGTCCGACAACTCCTAAAGAGAGAGAGCATATGAGTAGAGTCCCATATACTTTGACAATGAGATCTATCATGTATGCCATGACATGTATGAGGACCAGATGTGCATACTCACTACGAGTAGTGAGTAGATACTAGTCTAACCTTGGAGAAAATACTAAAAAATAATTAAAACCATCCTTTGAGAGATTGCAAGAAAAAACTAGTCCTAATTTAACTAGGACTTAGGTCAATCCATTTTTCTAATTTGATTAAAAAATTAAATTATAATTAAATCTAATTTAATTAAATTCTTAATTGGATTAGAATCTAATTTAATTGGTTGACTTGATTTATTATTTGGTTTGAGAAACTATGTTTGACCAAGTCATGTGAGGATACTAGTGAGACTAGGATTACACATGCGCACCACTTCTAGCCCTCTCATGCCATCCTTATTTTTTAGAAATTTTTCATGGAAATACTCTTTTCCTTGATCGTCGGCATGCCTCCTCTCCTCTCTTTCTTTCTCATATTATATTATTGTTAGTTGGATCCAAATCAAGAGAGTAGAGTTGTTTGATCTACTATATTCTTATGATCGAAAAATCATCATACTCCCTCTTGATCTTCACGCATGCCTCCTCTCTCCTCGTCTTTCTCATATTGTAATTTGGTAGGTTTGTACCAAGTCAACCGAAACGAGAAGTACAGGTTTC
>QRFJ01002293.1:65861-92936 GCA_006176705.1 Cocos nucifera
AGTAAGTTTTGATCTAGGATTCTTTGAGATCGAATCCTTATAAACTAAAACAACTCCTTCAAATTGTGCCACCCACACCTTCTTTATTTTCTTTGAATTTCATGGTAAAAGAAGAAGTTTTTGTGCACCCCTATTGCTGGTCCATGGTAGAAAATAAGGTGGGGGCGCCCAAGAGTTGGGCGCCCTAACAGCTTGCCATATTATGTCCTTTCCTTGTCTGAGTTTTTGACCAAACTTGGACTCTACATATCTTTTTATTTAGGATGAATTATTGGCAAAAATTTTTGTGAAATATAGACCATTAAGAGAGCTTTGAGGTGTGCAATAATTAGGGAAAGAGAACCTCTAGGCATGGGGATTCCATAGACACCAAACTAGGTATCTAGGTGAAAGAAAAGAGAAGAAGAAGAGGGTCTTCTTCTAGGGTTGTTTTGATTTTCTCTTCTCCTCCTTTTAAGATTTCTTTGAGAGAGTCTCAGGTTTAAAATCTCTCTTCTTTCTTCTGATATTTTAGAGAGTCCAAGTCTCGAAGAAGGAATTATCGAATCGACCGTCGAAGAGAGATCAGCACAGTACTAGCATGCTGTGCTGATTTCTTGCATCAGGATCTCAGATTGTGTTCATGGTCTCATGTGGATTATTCCTAAAGGTCGGATACGTGTGTGGCTTGTGACTTCATCCTCAAGCTCGGATCAGCAAGTTTGAACTTCTAACTTGCTCAGGTATCAGATTTGATCTATTATTCTATAGCTACATTAGATGTAGTATTGTGGTATGTTGATGAGATCAACATGTTAATCTTTCCTTTGTGTTTTTAATTTTTGATTTAATATCATGCCTTGATTATGTAATAAATCTTAGATCTAGGATATTTTCATATTTATTTAAATAAATATTTGATTTATTTAAGTCTTTCATTGCATGATCTTGAAAAAGTATCAAGATCTATCCATGAAATTCTAGATCGGGTTCCTTCATAAGCCCACCTTGAGAAGATGGGACTTAGATTTATAGCCAATTGGTTTTAGATCAAGTAGAAGTTTGTTAGATATATGCTCTAGAAGCAAGATTGGCTGACACTTATTAAATACATACTAGGAGTATTTTTATAATTTTGACTTAAAATTAATTAAAAAATTATTATTCTATCATATTGTGTATTAAAGTATCTGTGATACATCAATTGAGTTAATAGGTATGATAACACATATTATCAAGAGTTGATAATTTAAGGCATGTGTTGTTATAATTAACTCATAAACTTCTTCTGATCGTAGGATAATCACGAGGATGGTGATCGATCCAAAAGATCGGTGTACGATCACTTTCTTAAGATAGATGAGTCTTGATTCTATGGTATGGAGACACCCGAGTGAGAGTACAAACATTTGTTGAGAACAAGGACATTGAGCATGACCACCTCGAGCAGTCGTAAGGTAGTCTACCTACTCATTGATGACTAGGTCGATGCTGTAGTCATGTGTCTGGTTCTTTGATCTGAGATGCATTAACAATTCTTTTTGATGGTGTTATAGTTTGACTACACCATAACTTGATCTCCTAGCCATTCAAAATTTTGAATTGTATGTTGGCTATAGCATGTTCATTATAGAAATTGAATTGCACCAAGATGGGATCTATCAAACTCGATAGAGGAGTAGTCCTATGATGATCACAAGATCGAGTCCTAAAATTCATAGCCATGGTAGTATGAATATAATAGAAAGGAGTTTCTATTAGGATTTCACATCGGATTTGAATCAAATGACTCATTCATATGACGGTGTTCGGTTTGACTAGTTCATCTTAACCCTAATCCCATCGGAGCTCATTATAGAAGAACATAATCACATAGGTAGCTGCATCGAGAGGTTCATATTTTGATTCTGATGGATTGCCATCAAGTACTGCTAGGTGTCACTAGTGGATTTTGGGATCAATTAGAATTGTGTTGATGATCGATAATTCTAATTGGATGAATCAGAAGAATTCTGGTCCATCAAAAGATGTCTTGATGATGTTGATGATGGAGATCACGATATGTCCCATTACTATATAGAACTGAACCTAACTAGATCACACAAATAAGAGTTTGGATCTAGATGTCATCAATTGAGCTAATCCAATTTGATTGATTTGGATTATATCTAATTAGGTTCAAAGAAATCATGCTAGCACATGATATTCTCATTTTGTAGTCTTTCTGGTTCATTTCAACTGAGCCAAATTGAATTTGGCTCATCTAGAAACTCTATCATAGTTTGATTGAAACTTGTCCAGGTCAAAAAAGTGTTGTCCTAACCTGATCTAAGCTTGCCCTAATCCATCGGATGGAAGCAGGATAAGACTTGCTAATTTCTAAAACTATTTGGATAGGACTCATTCGAGAACTCTATAGAGATTTATCTTGATCTGACTGGATCTTGTCCTGGCCTGATCAAGACTTGTCCTAAATCCCATAAGATGGGAATAATACAAGGGTTGTCTTTGCCAGATTAGGGCTTGTCCTAAAATCATGAGATGAAATTTGGACAAGCCTCCAAAAATTCTGGATGGATTTCTCTTGATCTAACTGGACCTAGTCCTAGGCTTGTTCTAACTTGATAAGGACTTGCCTGAAATCCATTGGATGGGACATAAAAAAGGTTTTATCCTAAAACCCATAAGATGGAAAAGGATAAGGGTCAAATGTTTGTTAGATATGTGTGCCCTAGAAGCCAAAATTGGCTGACACTTGTTATACACTTCTAAGGGCAAAATTATAATTTTGACTATAAATAATAAAATGGATTATTTTCTATCACAATGTGTATCTAGTGTCTTTGATACATCCCTTGAGTTAATGGCAATGATAATTCTTATTTTCAAGAGTTGAAAATTCAAGACATGAATTTTCATTATTAACTCATAAAATGCTCATGATCGTAGGATCATCATGAGGATGGTGATTAATCCAGAAGATTGGTGTACAATCACTTTTTTATAGTAGATGAGTCTTGAGTCTATAGTGTAGAGATATCAGAGTGAGAGTACAGATACTCATTAGAGAACGAGGGCACTGAGCGTGACAACCTTAAGCAGTCATTAGGAAGTCTACCTTCTCATCGATGACTAGCTCAAAGCTGCAGTGGTGTGTTTGGTTCTTTGACCTAAGGTGCATCGGTAGTTCACCTTGAGGGTGTTATAGTTAGACTACACCATGACTCGATCTCCTAGCCATTTGAAATCCTGAGGTGTATGTTGGCTATTGCATGTTCATTGTAGGAATTGAATTACACCAAGAGAAAATCTATCTACCTCGGTAGATGAGGAGCAGCCCTATAATGATCATGAGAATCAAATCCATAAGCCCATGGCCATGGCAAAGTTGAATCATAGAAAGAGTTTCTATTAAGGTTTTCACATTGGATTTGAATCAAATGATTAATTCATATGACAGAAATTAAGGTTTGACGAGTTCACCTTAACCCTAATCCGATCGGAGCTCAAGATAGAGGAACTTAATCACACAGGTAACTGCACCGAAAGGTTCATTTTTAATTTTGATCGATTGCCACCATATACTGCTAGGTGTCACTGGTGGATTTTGGAAGTAATTAGAATGATTTGGATGATCGATCATTCTAGTTGTCTGAATCAGAAAAGTTCTGATCTATCAGAAGGTGTTTCGATGATGTCGATGATAGAGATCGTGATATATCTCATTACCATACGAAATTAAACCTAATTAGGTCATACAAATAAGGATTTGGATTTGGATATCATCAATTGGACTAAGCCAGTTCAATTGATTTGAATTAGATTCAATTAGGTTCAAAAAAATCGTGCTAGCACATGATTGAGCCTAATGTTTTCCTTCAACAATCATCAAAAGTTATCTCGACTGAGCTAAATGTGTTTGGACTAACTCAGGTACCTTTACTTGCTCTGACCGGAGCTTGTCCAAGTCAGAAAAGGGTTGTCTTAATTTATGAGATAAATTTAAGATAATACCTACCATTTTTCATTACCTGCTAATTCTTGTCTTTTGACTTTGGTCAAACGTTGATCTTTGACACTTAGACATCTGCCCATATGTCATGCACCCATAGGAGAGCAGATGGGGGTTTGTCCCCCTACTAGAAAGAGGAAAGAGGGGGTGCAAGCCTAGGGAGGCGTGCACTCAAGGATAATGATGCTTGGAGTCCCATACAGATGGAACTCCAAGTTGCTTCATGGTATCAAACAAGGTAGTGCCAAAGACTCTACTTTGACCAATCTTGGCACCACCTAAGGATGTTTGAGAGGGGCTCTCATTTGATTGGAGTAGGTGATGTCATCCCACCAATCAGATTTAGATCTGATTGCACGTAGAGATGTGATTGGTTGGGATGATGTGGCACTGCATGACGCAGCAGGGTCTATATAAACCTTGTATGTGCCTAGGTTTAGAAAAGCTCTCCCCTTGCTCATGCCACATAGCCCTCTCCCCTCTCTTCCATGCCTACCTCTGATCCTCTCTCTTCTCTCCATGCCCAAGAGGCTTTGGGCTCAAGTTTGGTGCGATCCAGGTAAGAGAAAGGCGACAAGAAAGAAAGAAGGCAGCACTGCTGCAAGAGACGACATCGGATCTTCAAAAATTATTTTAAATATCTTCAAGATCAGATCCAGATATGATCTTTGGAGAAAAGATTAAGAAAGAGAAGATCTTCAGATCCTGCTTGAGTGGATACCAGTAGAGACCAGGTGATTGCGTGGCTGCATCCAGAACCTCAATAAATCAGTAGGATCATCATAGAATAATAAGATTACACAAGAACAAGATATAAATTATATTTGATTTAATTTAATTTAATTTATTTTATTAGATTTATCAAATTAAATCTAAAAAGTATCATATCTAATTTATATCTAAGAAAAAAATTTTTAAAATATTTCTTTTGGTCAAATCAAATATAAACAAATCTGATCTGAGAAACAGAATTTTTTCTTCAACTGGTATCAGAGCCAGATTCCAATAAATAATTTATATCTAATTTTAATTTATTTTTAATCTAATAATTAGATGATTTTAGATATCACATGAGATGTGATTAGATCTAAAATTAAAAAAAAATTAAAATTAAATAATTTAGATCTAAGTTGTACAAGATGCATGACTAGTTGTAGAATAGGATTGTTCTATGTATATGGTCTTGCATCATCATAATTTAATTTGATTAAGTTATAATTTATAGATCTATTTATTTATTATTTTTTGATATTATAAATATTATAATAAAATTTAAAAAATAAAAAAAAATTATTTAATTTTTGGTTCATATAAGATATGATGAATGCATGTTTAGATTAGTTGTAGAGTAATTCTACATAATTATCTAGAATAGAATTTATTTTGATATGATCAATTTAAATTTAATTTTTTAGATGATTATGAGATAATTTAGATCTAAAAACATGCATGATATGATGTATGCAAAATATGTTTATAGTTAGATCAATTTTTATATATGAGATATATGATGTAGATCTAACTAGTTTTGTAGTTTTCATATTTCTGATTAAGGCGTTCCCCTTGACCGTTTGGTCATAAGAATAAAGTAAAATTTAAATAACCTTTCCTTCCATTTGATGGGATGTTCTTATGATGTGTAGGAGTGCTGCACGTTCGTCCTTAATCAAAAATTCAAAAACTTATTTTCTGTAAAATCCTAGATCCTGAAATCCTAGGATTTTATTTATATATTTTATTTATGAACCCTAAACTTAATTGAGAATTAAGATTATAAAATATATTAAGTCTAAAAATTAAGAATTTTTAGATTTAAGATGTATTCATAAAATTAGGTTCGAGCTGGGGTAGCTTAATTAGGTCTAAGCGATTGATCAGACCGAATCAAGAGTTGGTTAGATGGGATCAAGAGTGCTTAAATTGACCAGCATAATAGGATTAAGTTTGGATCAAGATCGAGTTATGTGAGTGATCGATCAAGCTAAGATCTAATTAGGCTTAGTGGTTAGAGTCTGGATTGTAGGCTAATCCGATTGATTTTGGCTCAATAATTTGGTGTCTAAGGTAAGTTTGGCAGATATGATCGACTGATTTTTAATTGAGAGCTACTCGATTCGAATGCGTTCTTTTCGAGTTAGTGGCATATCCCTTCCACCGGTCTCACTTACCTAGCCATATTTGTTGGCTCAGTCCTGATATGAGGTGGCCAATAATCTGAGCTAACCCATGCCACTAGGTTAGTCATAATTGTTATGACTATTGTAAGTCTAGTTTAATGAGACCTAAAATCAAATCTTCCTAAGAAAAGATTAAGTCTAAGGTCTTCCACCATTGTAGATGTGCGGGCTCCTTCCCAGGGGTTGATTGTTCTCGGCTGGATACAGTGGCTCAGTTGCACCAAAAAGATGCAACCATGTCTATTAGGCATTGGATGCTATGGGCTGGAGGATGAATTGGGCTCAATATTTTGGATACGGTGAGAGACTCAATTAGGAATCCAGTCTATGCAAATGGTGGGTCTGACTTAACTAAGGAGTGGATCAATATTCTGGATACGGTGAGATTCATGAATTAGAGACCAAGTTTGGGTGCACCATGATTAGAGAATCATTGAACAAGAGTTGTTCACTCATTGGCTAACCCATCACCAATAACTGTTAGGTGAGGTGATGAGTCAGTTGGTGGGACCGCACCACCCACTAGAAATCATTAATCATGGAGATTTTTGCATCTCTACAGAGGGAGTGTAGGGATCCGAGAAAATAGTGGGAGCTAATTTGTTTAAAAATAAAATCTTTAAATAAATTGGTCAAGTCATAATTACAATATCTAACTAGAATCTTTGACTCTCTACAGAAAAATGTCTGCCTCTAATCCACTAGCACGTATCCTGGACACCCATAGACCGACCAAACCCAATTACAAGGATTGGCTCTGAAACTTCAAAATTATTTTAGATTCTGAGAAGTTAACTTATATATTGGACCAGGACCCCCCACCTTACCAACCTATCCATCCGCTAAATAGAGAGCATCTTTTTACAAGTGGATGGATGAAGATAACAAGGCCAAATACACATGTTGGGCTCGATATTTGATGAGCTTCAGCATCAACATGAAGATATCAAAACTGTCCACCAAATATTGGCTCACCTACAAGAGATGTTTGGTGAACAGAGTCGTGCAGCCAAGTATCAAGTCACTAAATGACTATTCAAGACTAAAATGCATGATGGGCAGTCAGTCCAAGATCATTATCTGATGATGATCAAGGATTTGGAAGAGCTTGAGAAGCTCGAAGTGAAGTTGGATCTGGATCTGTAGAATGATATAATTCTGCAATCTTTGACTGATGCATATGGATAGTTCATCATGAACTACCATATGCATAAACTTCAAAATTCTCTGGCCGAGCTTATGAACATGCTGGTTACTACTGAGCTTTCTATGAAAGATTCTAAAGGCTTAGTGCTTGCTATGGAACGGACTTCTTCCAAGAGAAAATCTTTTGGAAAGAAGAAGAAGTTTATGAAAAGGCAAAAGGTGGAAGGAGGAAAAAAAAAGAAGGCAAAGCTGAAGAAGAAGGCCACTGACAAAGGAAAGTATTTTCATTGCAACACTGACGGCCATTGGAAGCAAAATTGCCCTACTTACCTGGCCACCCTGAAGAATAAGACGGAGGTAGGTCCTTCTGGAGGTATGCTCGTTATTGAGTCTAACCTTACAATGTCCTCTACATCTAGTTGGGTGCTTGACTCTGGTTCTAGTGCTCATTTGTGCACTTCCATGCAGGGTCTTGAGGATAGCAGAAGGTTGAGGGATGGTGAGATGATCCTACGTGTTGGAAATTGAGCAAGGGTTGCTACTGTGGTCGTGGGAACATACCCTCTTCGACTACCATCTGATTTAGACTTAGTATTAAAGGACTGTTATTATATGCCTGTAGCAAGCAGAAATTTAATTTTTGTTTTATGCTTAGCACTATAAGGCTATGTAATTAGTTTTCTTAAGGACCATTATAAATTTTTTTATGAAAAAAATAAAATTATAAGTGATTTTCTTATTAACGGTCTTTATCAGTTACATATTGATGTATCTATTTTTAATATCGAGCAAAATGTGAATGCCATAAGAACAAAATGATCTAGGAATAGTCCAAATGATAGGTATCTATGGCACCTAAGACTAGGTCATATAGCAGAAGATAGGATTAACAAATTAGAGAAAATCGGACTATTGAGTTCATTGACTTCCGAGTCATATCCAATTTATGAATCTTATCTTCATGGCAAAATGACTAAGCTTTCTTTTGTAGGACATGGGAAAAGGGCCATGGATCTACTTGCCCTAGTACATACTGATGTGTGCGGTCCATTTGATGTGCTGGCTAGAGGCAACTTTGTCTACTTCATAATCTTTACCGATGATTTATCTCGGTATGGGTATATATATCTTATGAGACACAAATCTAAAGCTTTTGAAAAGTTTAAGAAATTCAGACATGAAGTCAAAAAGCAAATTAGAAAATCCATTAAGGTTCTTCGATCAGATCGAGGAGGTGAATACCTTAGTCAGAAATTTCTTGACTATCTCAAGCAAAATGGCATAATCTCTCAATGGACTCCAACTGGAACACCTCAACTCAATGATATTTCAGAATGAAGGAACCGGACACTATTAGATATGGTGTCCGATCCATGATGAGCTTCGTAGACCTTCTTGATTTTCTTTGGAGACATAGCCTGTTAACTGCAATATACTTACTGAATAGGGTTCCTTCTAAAATCGTTCCTACCATACCGTATGAGATATGGCATGGTAAGAAACCAAGTTATCTCATAATTTGGGGTTGTCCGACTCATGTCAAAAGACAACAAGCGGACAAGTTAGACTTCAGGTCCTTTAGAGCTTGATTTATAGGATATCCTAAGGAGTCATTAGGATATTATTTCTACATTCCAGAAGATCATAATGTAATTGTGAGTCGACATACCATCTTTCTTGAAAAATAGTTTATTCAAGATGGCGGCATTGGAAAGCAGATCAAGCTCGAGAAGAAAGTCTCACAAGAGCAATGAGCTAAGGACCAAATGGAACCAAATCAGGTTGAGTCAATACAATCACTACCTCCTCCACCTCGTAGATCGAAATAAATTTCTCATCCCCCTAAGAGGTACTTAGGTACTATTTTAGAGAAAGTAGAGAAAATGTTCCTCGTAGGTAATGGGTTCATGGTGATGATCCCAAAACCTATGATGAGGCGATATCGGATATCGACTCCGAGAAATGGTTAGAGGCAATGAAGTCAGAAATTGACTCGATGCACTCAAAGCAAGTCTAGACCTTGGTAGATCCACTAGAAGGTATAGTACCTATTGGGTGTAAATGGATCTATAAGAGAAAGATTGGTGTAGATAGGAATGTGGAGACATTGAAAGCTAAATTACTGGCAAAAGGTTATAGTCAATGCGAAGGCATTGACTATCAGGATACCTTTTTGCCAGTGGCTATGCTAAAATCCATCCGCATATTGCTTACTATTGTAGCCTAATTCAATTATAAAATATGACAAATAGATGTGAAAATGGCATTCTTAAGTGGATACCTTGAGGAAGATATCTATATGGAACAATCGCTAGATTTCACATCTAGTAATGCTGATCACAAAGTATGCAAGCTGCAAGGTCCATATATGGACTTAAGCAAGCATCTCGGTGCTGGAATACTCATTTTAATGATGTGATCAAATTATTTGATTTCACAAAAAATGAGGAGGAATCATGTGTCTTCAAAAGGGTTAGTGGGTACACTATTGTCTTCCTCGTATTGTACGTGGATGATATCCTCCTTATTGGGAATGATATTTTCATGTTGACCATAGTTAAAATGTGGTTATCCAAAGAATTTTTCATGAAAGACCTAGGAGAAGCATCCTTTATTCTAGGAATTAAGGTCTATAGAGATAGACCAAATAGGATGCTAGGACTTTCATAGAAGATGTATATAGAGAAAGTGCTAAAGAGGTTTAGCATGAAAAACTCCAAGAGAGGTTTGGTACCCTTCAGACATGGCATTTATCTTTCCAAGAAGATGTGCCCTAGCACACCTGAGGAGATAGAATGCATGAGCAAGATCCCTTGTGCTTCAGCAATAGGGAGCCTCATGTATGCCATGTTATGTACACGATCTGATATAGTCCATGCAGTGAGTGTCACGAGCAAATATTAGTCAAATCTAGACAAAGAGCACTGGACTTCTGTGAAGTGTATCCTTAAGTACTTAAGAAGAACAAAGGATATGTTGTTGGTTTTTGGTAATGGAGAACTCTAAGTCCAAGGGTATATAGACTTGGATTTTATGTCTGATGTAAATGATCGAAAGTCGACATCTGGGAGTCTATTTGTGCGTAATGGTGGTGCTATCAGTTGAAAAAGTTCCTAGCAGATAGTGATAGCAGATTCCACCATGGAAGCAAAGTACACGCCACATCAGAAGCTATGAAGGAAGCATTCTAATACAAAAAGTTTACCACAGAGATCGGAGTGATGCCATCAGATGCCATTCCTCTATACTGTGACAACAATGACGCCATAGCCCTTGCTAAGGAGCCAAGGTCTCACCAAAAATCCAAGCACATCGAGCGGCAATACCACCTCATCCATGATTACCTCGACAAAGATTATGTCGAGGTTAAGAGAGTTGACTCTACTGATAATGCGGCAGATTCACTTACAAAGTCATTGGACCAACAGAAGATCGAAGCCCACCTTGAGAAGATGGGATTTAGAATTATAGCCAATTGGCTTTAGGTCAAGTGGGAGTTTGTTAGATATATGTGCTCTAGAAGCCAGAATTGGTTGACACTTGTTATACACTTCTAAGGATAAAATTATAATTTTGACTATAAATAATAAAATAAGTTATTTTCTATCATAATGTGTATTTAGTGTCTGTGATACATCCCTTGAGTTAATGGCAATCATAATTCTTATTTTCAAGAATTGAAAATTCAAGACATAAATTTTTATTATTAACTCATAAAATGCTCCTAACTATAGGATCATCATGAGGATGGTGATTGATCCGAAAGATTGATGTACAATCGCTTCTTTATAGTAGATGAGTCTTGAGTCTATAGTATAGAGACACCAAAATGAGAGTATAGGTACTCATTAGAGAATGAGGGCACTGAGCGTGACCACCTCGAGTAGTCATTAGGAAGTCTACCTTCTCATCAATGACTAGCTCGAAGCTGTAGTGGTGTATCTGGTTCTTTGACCTGAGATGCATCGACAGTTCACCTTGAGGGTGTTATAGTTAGACTATACCATGACTCGGTCTCCTAGCCATTCAGAACTCTAAGGTGTATGTTAGCTATAGAATGTTCATTGTAGAAATTGGATTGCACCAAGATAAAATCTATCTACCTTGGTAGATGAGGAGCAGCCCTATGATGATCATGAGAATTAAATCCATAAGCCCATGACCATGGCAGAGTGAAATAATAGAAAGAGTTTCTATTAAGATTTTCACATTGGATTTGAATCGAATGATTAATTCATATGATAGAAATTAGGATTTGACGAGTTCACCTTAACCGTAATCTGATTGGAGCTCAAGATAGAGGAACTTAATCACAGGTAACTGCACCGAGAGGTTCATTTTTAGTTCTGATGGATTGCCACCATATACTGCTAGCTGTCACTGATAGATTTTGAGAGCAATTAGAATGATTTGGATGATCGATCATTCTAGTTGTCTGAGTCAAAAAATTTTTGATCCATCGGAAGGTTTTTCGATGATGTCGATGATAGAGATCGCGACATATCTCATTACCACATGGAACAGAACCTAACTGGATCACACAAATAAGGATTTGGATCTAGATATCATCAATTGGACTAACCCAGTTCAATTGATTTGAATTAGATTCAATTAGGTTCAAGAAAATCATGCTAGCACACGATTGAGCCTAACGTTCTCCTTCAATAATCATCAAAAGTTATCTCAACTGAGCTAAATATGTTTGGGCTAACTGAGGTACCTTTACTTGCTCTGACTGGAGCTTGTTTAGATCAAAAAAAGATTGTCTTAATTTATGAGATAAATTTGAGACAACACCCGCCATTTTTCGTCACCTACTAATTTTTGTCTTTTGACTTTGGTCAAACATTGACCTTTGATACTTAGACATCTGCCCATGTGTCATGCACCCATCGGATAGCAGATGGAGGTTTGTCCTCCTACTAGAAAGAGGAAAGGAGGGGGTGCATGCCTAGGGAGGCATGCACCTAAGGATAATGATGCCTGGAGTCCCATATAGATGGGACTCCAGGTTGCTTCATGGTATCAAACAAGATGGCACTAAAGACTCTACTTTGACCAGTCTTGGCGCCACCTAAGAATATTTGAGAGGGGCTCTCATCTGATTGGATCAGGTGATGTCATCCCACCAATCAGATTTAGATCTGATTGCACGTAGAGACGTGATTGGCCGGGATGATGTGGCACTGCATGGAGCAGCAAGGTCTATATAAACCCTGTATGCACCTAGGTTTAGAAGAGCTCTCCCCTTACCCATGCCACATAGCCCTCTCCCCTCTCTTCCATGCCTACCTTTGATCCTCTCCTCTACATGCCCAAGAGGCTTTGGGATCATGTTTGGTGCGATCCAGACAAGAGAAAGGCAACAAGAAAGGAAGAAGGCAGCACTGCTGCAAGAGATGACATCAGATCTTCAAAAATTATTTTGAAGATCTTCAAGATCAGATTTAGATCTGATTTTTGGAGAAAAGATTAAAAAGAAGAAGATCTCTAGATCCTGCTCAAGTGGATATCGGTAGAGGCCAGGCGATTGCATCGCTGCATCCAAAACCTCAGCAAATCAGTAAGATCATCATAGGATAATAAGATTATCCAAGAACAAGGTATAAATTAAATTTGATTTAATTTAATTTAATTTATTTTGTTAGATTCATCAAATTAGATCTAAAAAGTATCAGATCTAATTTAGATCTAAGAGAAATTTTTTTTGAAATATTCCTCTTGGTCAAATCAGATCTGAATGAATCTGACCCGGGAAATAATACTTTTCCTTCAATGTTGACCCAATTTGTCGGAAAGAAAGGAGGAGGGGCATGCACCCCCTGGAGACTTTCTAGGGGCACATGCCCCCTTGAGATTTATATGAGGGAGAGAGGGCCACGTCCCCCCTTGGACGTGCACCCATATGGATATGGAAAGAGGCCCTTTAAAATCTGATTTGATCGGGTCAAAAGGTGCTTGATGAGATCAAATACCTTGGAGATAAATGCCTTGTGCCACCCTAACACTATCCCTCCATCTCCACACCTATTTTTTGATTTTTGTACAACAAAATGAATGAAATATCAGGTGTGGGTTGTGGACATCTGATGGGAGTCCTTCTGCTTTAAGCAAACTAGTTTCTTAAGCTCTAGGACCCCAGGATAGCTAACAGATCTATAAATAGAGCCCTACATAAGCTATTGTGCATCATGATTTCTCTATAGCAAAGTGTTGCAAAAATCTTCATCTCTATGCCTCCCTCATCTGATCCTCTCTCTCTTCTCCATGCCCAAAAGTTGGGCAAAACCAACGAGCAAAGATCAAGTCCCATTGGTTTAAAGATCAGTGAGAGATGATGGTGTTCGTGAGACGAACGCACAGCCTTTGAAGTTCGATTTGAAGGCTCTATGGAAAGACACCTGATCTAATCTTTGGAGATTAGATCTAGTAGGAGACGACATCTAGATCTAGCTCGATTGGATTTCATAGAGGCCGAACGCATGCGCGGCTCAATCTAAACCTTGGATCAGTCATCAGATCATCATAATGGGTAAATAATTTATGTGATCAGGTGATATAAGATATCACTATTTTATTTTTATTTTTGCTTATAATTTTAGATCAATCTAGTCAGATTTGAGAACTCTTAAATTTGATTGGATCATGAAAAATTTTTAAAATAATCTACTGCAAATCTGATCCGATCAGATGCATCCTATGGCAGGAAAATCTAGTTTTTCCTTCAGAAGATAGGTATTTGATATTGTTTTGATTGACTTTAGTCTAAGTGGAAGTTGTTAGAAAATGTATCCTAAAGCCAATCATCTATATTGTAGATATTTTGAATCACTATATGAATTATCAAATAATAATAGTTATTTGGCTTATTCATCATAAAAGGGCTGTCTTCCTTAACTGAACTCCTAAATTATGATGAGTCTTTAGAACCATACTTAATCAATAAAGAAGGATTTATCAGATGGTTATTAAATTATTTATGACCAAATGATAAGTTATTAATAAGAATGATAACTTATCTAGTGTAGGTCACTGTATGTCATATGCGTTGGTTGTCATCATAACCAAATGGTTTGAAGATACTGGTATGATATGTAGGTGAGATGTAGGAGTGTATCTTCACTAAGCGTGATCAATATAGCACTCTACTGTCAAGAGTAGCTAGCTAATCTCTTCGACCTAAGATCACATGGTGGCTTGCAAGCAACTCACTGTACTTTGGTGCCAACCTACCTGTATTTCTAATACAACAATAAAATATTTTTGGGTATAATCAAGTACTTGTAGAGTCAGTATATGAGTAAAGATGGGATTGACCACTTCTAATTAACTTCAGAAAGCGAATGTCTTGTTGTGTTTCAATTTAGCAAAATATAGACTTGGATAATCCTCATGAGGAGTCATGGGATTTGTAAAATTTTGAAACACAGTATGAATGACTTGTATGAGTGTTGATAGCTAACTCGATGTCATCTTGAGCATTATTGATCAAAAGGATGAATTATATGGTAACCATGGGTCAAGATTCTAAGAATATTGCTTTGCATACATTCGACCTATCTAGACGTCGGATACCATTGCTAGATAGTCATTTCAATTGGTACAAAAATTGGTTCCTGTGCTATTGGCTTAAGTTCAAACCTATGGGGTTACACACATAAGATGTTGTTACCTAATCGGATGGTTGATCGATGATTGAGAATCATTCTTAGGTCAAACAATCAATATGATTGATTTTTGACCTAATGCAAGTGTTGCAGGAGGATTGTTTAGCGATTAGATTGCTAATTGGCTCAATTTGATTGAGCAATTAGGCTGAGATCAAGTTTAATTAAATTAGATTCAATTAGAATTGGTTTAGACTTAATTAGATTTAATTAAATTGATTTATTGGATAAGCCAATTATAAGAAAGAACAGGTCCTAGTTCAATTAGGACTTAAGTTCATCTAATTTCTAATTTGATTAGAAATTAAACTAGATTTAAATTTGATTAAATATAATTTAATTGTACTTCTAATTAGATTAAGATTTTTTATTAATTAGGTTGACTTGAAATAGTTTTGATTTGGGTTCAAAGATTTTGATCTAGTAAAAATAGGAGAGTCCAGGTTAAACTAGGACTCCTTTCCTTACACCATCTAAGAGTCCATGCCCACCCTTTTATTCCATAGTTTACGTGAGTTTTTTCTCACCTTTAGAAAGGTTTCTACACCCGATATTCTAATTGTTTTGGAATAAATTTGACTTGGTCAAATTAGGAAATTAGTTTTGATATGAACTCTATTTGATAGAGTCTCATAACTCCAAAACTCCTTTTCTCCCTTTGCACCCTATTTCTCCACACCTTCCTAGTTTTGTGCACCAAATTTTTAGGATGTTCCATGCTCTTTTTCCACTCTTTTTACCATGAATTGTTCACCAAAAATAATAGGGAGGCATCCAAGGGTTTGGATGCCTCCATAGAATCCTAGTTTGACTAGGTCTTTTGACCTAGTCTTCCTAAAAAAGTGGGGTGCCACATTTATAGGGCTTTTTGACATGAGAAATACCTATAAAATTCATGCAAAAATAGAAGATAAAGGCTTGGAGGTGTGGGAGATTAAGGCGCCTATTATCTTGGAGGAGGACCCTTCATTTGGACATCAATCATTGATGTCTTCAAGAGACGAAGGTAAGAAAAGATTATCTTCTTTTATGTTTTTCATTCAATATTTTTTCTTTCTTATTTTTTTGAGGTTTTTCTATGAGAGAAATCTAAAAGAGAAAGGAAGAGGGTAAGGAGGATGAGTGCTCCAAGGAGTTGGGGCATGGTGGTCCTCTTTGGACATGATCTGATCATGTCCTGATAAGAGAAGAAGAAGAGAAGAAGGTCTTCTCTTAGAGTTTCTTTGAGAAACCTTCTTCTCCATTTTTTTGTGGGAATTTTCATGAGAAAAATTAGAGATTGAAAGTATAAAAAAATTCTAGAGGAGAAGGTCTCCTTTTGTCTTGACATGGAGATGTGTTCAGGACATCAATGGTTGATGTCCTGAAAAAGAAGATGTCTTCTCTTAAGACTTTTCTCTTAGCTTTTATTTTCTGATTTTTGTGAGATCCAAGGGTTGGATTTTTTTCACAATCCTTCTTGTACTCTTTATCTCTTGGAGGATCTAGGAGATCCAAAGAATATTTTTTAGATTAACCATCAGGAGGGATTCGTGAAAAGCTAGCACTTCAAGCGGATCTTTGCTCAACGAACCTCCAATCTATGTTATAGCTTCATGTGGACTATCCATAGAGGCCGGACACATTGTGTGGCTCCAAAAAATAAAGGACAACATTAGGATTCAACTGTGATGTTCTCGAACCATGCAAAGATATGAGATTTGATCTCTAATCTAACCTAGATATGATCCAGGGTTTCTAGAATAGTTCTAGATCTAGGTATTGATCTAATCAATACCAACCAACATGATTTATTTTTAGATTTGTTAATGCATCATGACATGTCATAGATCATAGATGTAAGGTTTAGTGATTAGATCACATGCATAATTAGATTAAATTATTTAATGTATGTCTTCCATTGCTTCTGATTTCAAAAATATTTTGAAATGTATGCATTAAATCCTACATGTTTTCCAACAACTTCTATCTTTCGGTAGACCATAATATGATTGTGAGTCGACATGCCATATTTCTTAAAAAATAATTTATTCAAGGTGGTGGCTATTGACCCCTGGATGGATTTTGATGATAACAAATGTATTTAAGTGTTATTAATATTATTTTTGAGGATGTGTAGTTTAAATTCCAAGCATTTACAATACTCTAAGTGACTTTCATCAATCAAATGGAGTATCATTAATCAAGAGGCTCTTGAACAAAACCAAGACTTGACACACTTTAAAAGCAATGGTTAATGAGAGATAAATTAAGTTTAAGAAGCAAGTCTAGCCTACAAAAGAAATTGGAGAAGAAAGGCTATCAAAAACCAAATGGCATGCTTGGCACGTGTTAGGGATAAACCCATTCCTGCCAAAGTTTGGCTGTATATCCAAACTCTGAATGATCCCATCCAGTGATGACAACCAAGATTGAGCTTCAACTAAATTCATAGGACCTCTCAGACTCCGCCCGGATGAGCTCAAATAACAAAGGCGGTCAAACCTCCCCTGCTCCAGGCAGTCAACTCTCCTTCAGTCGGACTTCTCTGCCAGTCGAACTCCTCCTGGACTTCTTCTTCAGCCGGACTTCTCCACCAGCCGAACTCCTGCCAAACTTCTTCACCAGTCAAACTCCTCTCGGACTTCTTCTTGAATCGAACTTCTCTGTCAGTTGGACTTCTCCCAAACTTCTTCGCTAGTCTAACTCCTCCCAGACTTCTTCTTCAGTCGGACTTCTCTACTAGTTGAACTCCTCTTGGACTTTTTTGCCAGTCAAACTCTTCCCGGACTTTTTATTCAGCTAGACTTCTCTGCTAGTCAAACTCCTCTTGGACTTCTTCTTCAGCTGGACTTCTCCGCCAGTTGAACTTGTCCCGAATTTCTCCTTTAGGTTGCCTAAAGGACTCCACCCATTTGAGTTTCTTTTAGATCCTCTCAGCGGGGTCTCGTCTAGACTCCTTCTAGCAGCCTAAAAGGACCTCGACATACGCCCTCGATATAGCAAATAACAGCCAATACACGATCGATCTCAAGAACCTCTAGACTCCTCTGGGGCAATAGTGACTAAGGACTCTTCACCGCCTATGGCTACCCTATTCGAACTTTAGCCACTAGATTCCAATAGATTGGCATGTCGTGACACTAGACACTACTCTCCATAACAAACTCCATGTGGTCTTGAATGGCCTACTATAGATGGTTACAACTGTCACTATCAGTTTGTTATAGGCTCCACCTAGACCCTCCAGATATACTTTCTTCTCTAAGTGCTCATTCTCCTCTCAAAACTCTGCTAAAATCTTCTCTGAGCACTCCATTTTTGTTGGCCGAAAGAGTTGACTTGATCATCGAAGGATCTTGCTGGAGCCACCACTCCCGACTCTGGATGAGACTTATTTTGCAGGTCACCAACAGCGACCTCATCTTTTTCGACTCCAGCACTAATTTCGGCATCAACTAGAATTTGCACCAATATGATTGACACTAGAGGAAGGGGCCTCTCTCTCTCAAGTTCTCTTGTTCTTAAAGGAGTGCTCAGTAGAAGCATCATCTTCTTCTTCTTCTCAAGGTTGTTCTTCTTCGATCAATCTCCCAAGGATGCCTCCCAGGAAGGCTTCAACCCAACAGTCAATCACCTCTATGGCTAGATCTCATCCAAAGCTGCCTGCCCTTATTTCTTCTCCAGCATCTCCATCGACTGCAATGGTGGATATAGAGTAGTTTAACCTACTGATTCAGCAGGTTAGAGGCCTCACTGAAGTAGTACAGGCTATACTACAGTAGAAACCTCCAGAGCAAGCTTCTCTGAAACCTCAAAATCCAATTTGAGGATGATCGACTAGGGCAAGTCGATCGATAACCTCTGGAAAGGGGAAGCAGAGGGTGGAGAGCCCCTGCTTCGATCATGATTCTACTCCTAAGGGGACTTTGCCCTCATTTAGCTAGAAAATTTTGGAGATGTGCAACCGTGAGGATCTCCTAGACCAAAAGCTATAAGAAATGAATCGATAGATCAAGAAACTCATCCATGCTCACTCCTCTCATGGTAATGATATCTGCACTGACTCTCCTTTCTTTCAAAAATTCATACAGGAACCCATCCTGTCGAACTTCAAGATCTCCTAGTTCGAGAACTATGATAGAACTACTGATCTGGTCGACCACTTGGAGGCCTTTCGAATTATGATGCTGCTTCATGGCACACCAAAAGCCATTCTGTGCTGAGCTTTTCCATCCATCTTAAAAGAAGCAGCAAGGAACTGGTACTCAACTCTCAAGCCAGGTACTATTTTTTCTTTTAATTATATGAGTCATCAGTTTGTGGCTTATTTTGTCAGCAGTCGATGCCTTCGACGAGGCTCGAACTTCCTCATCAACATCAAGCAAAGAGAAGGAGAGTCCATTTGGGCCTATGTCACCCATTTCAATACTGCTGTTTGGAGGTCCGAAATCTGAATCAGTCTGTTGCGATGGCTGCACTGAAGGATGGCCTCTAGAAGAATGATCTACTATTCTCTCTGAAGAAGAAGTACCCTAGGGATTTTACTGATATGTTGGCTCAGGCTGAAGGCTATGCCCGAGCAGAAGAGGCCTTCAAGGCCAAGGATGGTGAGACCGCTGGAGGGTGGCGTACGGGCGAATCAAGCAAGCCTGCTGCTGAAGAAAAGTCGACTGAAGCTTGGTCGCACTCCCGAACTCCTTAGCGCAAGCAAGCCTGAACTTCTCTCTAGGCTTGGAGGCAAAGAAGTTCTCATAGAAGGGCATGGCGGGGCTCTCCCCTCAGAAGATTCCATAACTATGCTAAAGAAATTAGATCCATGGTTTTAGGGCTAGATCTCGAAACTTTTTCAAGATCAGACAGTGGAAGACTAAAATAAATCAATATTTATTTATAAATTCTAGAAAATACCCAAGATCTAAGATCTATTACATGATCATGGCATGTTATTAAATCAGAAATTAAAATCTAAGGAAGAATAATATGTTGATCATATCAACATATAACTATACTACATCTAATGCGGCTATAAAATAATAGATCAGATCTATTATCTATGCAAGTTAGATGTTCTAACTTACTGATCCAAGCTTGAGGATGATGTCATAAGCCACATATGCATCCGGTCTTTAGGAGTCATCCACATGAGCCCATGAGTATGATCAGAAATCCTGATGCAGGAAATCAACATAATATGCTAGTATTGTGCTGATCTTTCTTCAATGGTCGATCAGATGCCTCCTTCTTCTGGATTTGGACTCTTCCAAAGAGGAGAAGGTGGAGAGGAGGTTTCAGATGTGAGACACTCTTAGAAAACCCAAAGAAAGTGGAAGGAAAGAGGTGAACACAATAACCCTAGAAGAAGACCCTCTTCTTCTTCACTTTATTCTCACCTAGACATCTAATTTGATGTCTATGAAACCCTAATGCTCCAATGTTGTTTTTCTATGATTTTCACATATTCCAAAGCTCTCTCAATGTTCTAGAATCCTACCAAAAATCAATCCAAAATTCATCCTATATAAAGAGATATAGAGGAGTCCTTGTTGGGTCAAATTCTTAGACTAGGAAAGACCAAAATTGGCAGGTTGTTAGGGCGCCAAACACTTGGGCACCCCCTTGTCATCCTATGCCATGGACCACCTGATAGATGCATAAAAATTTTCTATTTCTACCTTAGAAAACCAAGAAAAAGTCAGGTAGGGGGTGGCATACAAGAAAGGAATTTAAGTTGGTTGGGATTCTATCATATAGAGTCCAATTACACAACAACTTGCCATCTATTTTGATCGGGTCCATAACTTATTCCAAATAAATAGGAGAGGGAGAGAGAGGGGATGCGTGAACATCAGAAAGAGAAGGGATTCCACAAAAAAATCCTAAAAAATAGGTGGGGGGTGGGGGGTGTTGGGACTAAGATGGCGCAAGGAGGGAAGTTCCTAGCTTCTCTAGGATTCTTATTTTGACTTGGTCAAACATGGTTTCTCAAACCAAGTCAAATCAAAATTAATTCAATCTAATTAAATTAGATGTTAAACTAATTAAAAATTTATTTAAATAAGATTAAATTAGATTTAATTTTAATTTAATTTTTTAATCAAATTAGAAAATTGGGTTGACCCAAGTCCTAGTTGAACTAGGACTAGTTCTTCCTTGCACTTGGCTTATCCAATAAGGCAATTGAACTTGATCCAATCAAGCCCAAACTAAATCTAATTAAATTATATTTAATTAGACTTAATCTTAGCCCTTTGGCTTAATCAAATTAAGTGAATTAGCAATCGAATTGCTAATCAATCCTCCCGCAACACTTGTACTAGGTTAAACATTAATCGTATTGATCGTTTAATCCTAGAACAATTCTCAATCATTGATCAACCATCCGATCAGATCATGAGCTCTAATGTGTGTAACCTCATAGGTCCAAATCTAAGTCGGTAGTATAAAAATAAATTTCTATACTAATCAAAGTGACCATGTATCTATGATATCCGACGGTCGGATAGGTCGAATGTGTAGAACAACATCCTTAGAACCCATGTAGATATAGTTTCCATATAATTCATCTTCTTAACCAAAATACTTATAGAACACCTTAGAGTTCAACTGTCAACTCTGATCAGATTATCTATATTATATTTCAAAATATCAAATCCATCTGATGAATTATCTTGGCCAAGGTTTTGCTATATTGAAATACAGTTATACATTCTTCTCCAACACTTGGAGTGGTCAATTTCATCTTGATCATTCTCTAACTTTGCAAGTACTTGACTGTACCCAAAAGTCTTCTATTATTGAATTAGAAATTCAGTTAGTCTAGTACTAAAGCATAGTGAGTTGCTTGCAAGTCATTGAGGTGATCCTAGGTTTAAGGGACACTTATACCTATATCCCATCAAAGATATTCTTGACAACAGAATACTCTGAAGTTGGTCACGTTCAATGATGATATACCCATACATCTCACCTATATGCCATACTAGTGTCTCCATACTCTTTGGTTAAGAGTACAACCCTATATAGCATACAGCGATCTATGCTCGATAGATGCTGTCATCCTAATTAACAACCTATCATTTGGTCATGAAAAAATTTAAGGACTAATCGATAAATCTTTTCTATTGAAGCTAAATAGTCATAAAAACTTCATCACAATAATGGAGTTCATTAGAAGATGAATACTTTATGATGAAAAATATCAAAAATATATTTTTACTTATTAATGAATCAATTACAGATACAATGTAGCTCAACCATCAATAGACTGATGATTGACTTTGGAACACATTTTCCAATAACTCCCATTTATCCTAAAGCCACTCGACTCAGTATCTAATATCTATCTTCAACTTGTGGTTGTCAAACTCCTTTATTGCCAGGGCTTTAGTGAAGGGGTTGGCTAGGTTCTTCTTTTCGTTAATCTTTTGAAGGTCGATGCCACCTCAATCCACGATCTCTCGAACCAGGTGAAAATGTCATAGAATATGCTTCATCCGCTGGTATGCCTTCGGTTTCTTTGCTTAAGCAATGGCACTAGTGCTGTTGCAATAGAGTAGGACCGGACCATCAAGGGAGGATGCTACTTCGAGCTCAGTGATGAACTTTCTTAGCCATACAGCTTTCTTCGCAGCATCTGATACTGCAATATACTCTGCTTCACAAATAGAGTCTACCATAGTATGCTACTTAAAACTCTTCCAGCAGATGGCTCCACCATTTAGAGTAAAAATATATTCCAACATGCTTCTACCGTCATCATGATCAGATTGAAAGCTGGAGTCGATAAACCACACAAGTTTCAAATCTAACTTGCCATAAACCAACCATTGATCTTTAGTATTTCTTAAATATTTAAGGATGGTTTTAACCACTTTTTAGTAATTTTCTCAATGGTCAGACTAGTATCTATTAGAAAATATATTTTAAAGCCAATCATCTAAGTGGTAGATGATTAGAATTAGTATATGAATTATATAATAATAATAGTTATTTAGCTGATTCATCATAAAAGTTCTATCTTCCTTAAATGAACTCCTAAATTATAATGAAGTTCTTAGTGAAAGAAAATCCTGATTTCCCGGTCCAGGTTCGTCCAGATCTGATTAGATCAAGAGATATATTTCAAAAATTTTTCTCTTGATCTTAATCAGATCTTGATATATTTCAGATCTGATTCTTATTATTTTAATAAATAAAATAAAATAAGATAAATTAAATCTAATTTAATTTACCTGATTTGGGTAATCCTATTACCCTGTAGATGATCCTGATTGCAGCGGAAGGTTCTGGATCTTAGCCACGCAAGCGCCTGGCCTCTACCGGTATCCACTCGGGTTGGATCTGGAGATCCTCTTCTTCTCTATCACTCCTCCAAAAATCAGATCTGGATCTGATCTGGAGGATCTTCAAAACTCTTTTGAAGATCTGCAGTCGTCCTTTTGCAGCAGCGCAGCCTTCTTGCTTTTGGTCGCCTTTCCTTGATCTGAATCGCACCAAACTAAATCCAAAACCCTTTTGGACGTGGAGAGCAAGGGGAGAAGAGAGTATGGCGTGGAGAAGGAGGGGAGAGGCAGCCTTGGACGTGGGAAATCTCTATTGAATTCACTTTGACTTGGAATTAGGGTTGGGCGCAGGGTCTTATTTATAGACCTCTTGTGATCCAACTCCTCTTCCTCTCAACCAATCACAACCCTTTGTGAAATCAGATCTAAATCTGATTGGTTGGAATAGAGACCCCTGGATTCCTCCTTAGAGGGCGCCTAAGACCAGTCAAACTGGATTCTTAGTAGAACTCTGATTGGAATCCAAAAGGGAGATGGAGTCCTTGTCCAACAAGGACTCCTAGGCGCCTCCTACTTGGGCTCACGCCACCCTTGGCGTGCGCCCTTCTCCTTGCCAGGTTCTGGCAGGGGGACAAGCCCCCACCAGCTCTCCAATAGGTGCATGACATGTGGTCAAAAGTCAAAGGGTCAATGGTCAACGTTTGACCAGTCAAAGGTAGACTTTTGACCAAAGTCAAAGAACAAGAAATGGCAGGTGACCAAAAATGGCAGGTAATGTCTTACAAATAAGACAACCTATTCTGACTTGGACAACCTCCAGTCAGACCATATGAAGGCCTCTGATTGAGCACAAACTCCTTTGGCTCAGTCAGGACAACTTATTTATGATAGTAAAAGAAGAACGTTAGGTTCAATCGAGTGCTAGCACGATTTCCTTGAACCTAATTGAATCTCATTCAGATCAATTAAACTAGATCAGTTCAATTGATGATCACCAGATTCAAACCCTTGTTTGTGTGACCCAGTTAGGTTCAGTTCTGTATGGTAATGGGATATGTCATGATCTCTATCATAGACATCATCGAAACTCCTTTCGATGGATCAGAACTCTTCTGATTCGAACAGCTAGAATGATCGATCATCTAAATCATTCTAATTGCTCCCAAAATCCACCAGTGACACCTAGCAGTATATGGTGGCAACCCATCAGAGCTGAATGCGAACCTCTTGGTGCAGCTACCTGTGTGATTCAGTTCTTCTATCTTGAGCCCCGATCAGATTAGGGTTAAGGTGAACTCGTCAAACCCTAGTCTCTGTCATATGATGTAATCATTCGATTCGAGTCCAGTGTGAAAATCTAAATAGAAACTCTTTCTATTATTTCACTCTGCCATGGCCATGGGCTTTCAGGACTTGATTCTCATGATCATCATAGGGCTACTCCTCTACCACCGAGGTAGATAGATCCCATCTTAATGCAATCCAGTTCCTACAATGAACATGCTATAGCCAACATACACCTCAGGGTTCCATATGGCTAGGAGACCGAGTAATGGTGTAGTCAAACTATAACACCCTCAAGGTGAACTGTCGATGCATCTCAGGTCAAAGAACCAGACACACTACTGCAGCATCGAGTCAGTCATTGACGAGAAGGTAGACTTCCTAATGACTACTCGAGGTGGTCACGCTCAGTGCCCTCGTTCTCTAACGAGTACCTGTACTCTCGCTCCGGTGTCTCCACACCGTAGACTCAAGACTCATCTACTAAAGAGAAGCGATCGTACACCAACCTTCCGGATCAATCACCATCCTCGTGATGATCCTATGGTCGGGAGCTATTTATGAGTTAATAATGATTATTCATGTCTTAAATTTTCAACTCTTAAAAATATGAATTATCATTACCATTAACTCAAAGGATGTACTAAATACACATATGTGATAGAAAATAACCCATTTCATTAATTATAGTCAAAATTACAATTTTGCCCCTAGAAGTGTATTACAAGTGTCAGCCAATTTTGGCTTCTAGGGCACATATATCTAACAATCTCCCACTTGTCCTAAAGCCAATTGGCTACAAGTCTAAGTCCCATCTTCTCAAGGTGGGCTTCGATCTTCTGCTGGCCCAACGGCTTTGTAAGTGGGTCTGCCACATTATCTGCGGAGTTGACTCTCTTGACCTCAACGTAACCTTTCTCAAGGTAATCGCGGATGAGATGGTATCACCGTTTGCTTGGAACTCTTCCAGCACAAACAGTCTGCCAGATGTCGACTTTCGATCATCTATATCGGACATGAAGTCCGAGTCTGTGTATCCCTGAACTTGGAGTTCTCCATTACCAAAGACCAACATCATATCCTTAGTTCTTCTCAAGTACTTAAGGACACATTTCACAGAAGTCCAGTGTTCTTCACCTGGATTTGACTGATATCTGCTTGTGACACTCACAGCATGGGCTATATCAGGTCGTGTACATAGCATGGCATACATGAGGCTCCCTATTGCAGAAGCATAAGGGATCTTGCTCATGCGTTCTATTTCCTCAGGTGTGCTAGGGCACATCTTCTTGGAAAGATGAATACCATGTCTGAAGGGTATTAATCCCCTCTTAGAGTTTTCCATACTAAACTTCTTTAGTACTTCCTCTATGTACATCTTCTGTGAAAGTCCTAGCATCCTATTCGGTCTATCCCTATAGACCTTAATTCCTAGAATAAAGGATGCTTCACCTAGGTCTTTCATGGAGAATTTCTTAGACAACCACATCTTGACTGATGTCAACATGGGAATATCATTCCCAATAAGGAGGATGTCATCCACGTACAATACGAGGAAGACAACAGCGCTCCCACTGACCCTTTTGAAAACACATGGTTCCTCTTCATTTTTGATGAAACCAAACTTTTTGATCACATCATTGAAACGAGTGTTCCAGCTTCGAGATGCTTGCTTAAGTCCATATATGGACCTTTGCAGCTTGCAAACCTTGTGATCAGTATCACTGGATGTGAAACCTAGCGGCTGTTCCATATAGATATCTTCCTCAAGATATCCATTTAGGAATGCTGTTTTCACGTCCATTTGCCATATTTCATAATCGAAATAGGCTGCAACAGCAAGCAATGTGCGGATGGATTTTAGCATAGCTACCGGGGAAAAGGTATCCTGATAGTCAATGCCTTCACGTTGACTATAACCTTTTGCCACCAGTCTAGCCTTGAATGTCTCCACATTCCCATCTGCACCAATCTTTCTCTTGAAGATCCATTTACACCCAATAGGTACTATACCTTCTGGTGGATCTACCAAGGTCCAGACTTGGTTTGAGTGCATCGAGTCGATCTCTGACTTCATTGCCTCAAGCCATTTCTCGGAGTCGATATCTGATATCGCCTCGTTGTAGGTTTTGGGATCATCTCCATGAGCACCATTATCTATGAGGAACATTTCCTCTACGTCCTCTGAAATAATACCTAAGTATCTTTCAGGGGGACGGGAAACTCTTTCCGATCTACGAGGTGGAGGAGGTAGTGTTCTTATTGGCTCAACCTGATTTGGTTCCACTTGGTCCTTAGCTCGTTCTGCTTGTGAGACTTTCTCATCAAGCTTAATCTGCTTTCTAATGCCACTATCTTGAATAAACTATTTTTCAAGAAATATGGCATGTCGACTCACAATCACATTGTGGTCTTCTGGAATGTAGAAATAGTATCCTAATGACTCTTTAGGATATCCTATGAATCGAGCTCTAAAGGACCTAAATTCTAACTTGTCTCTCTTGTTAATTTATATGTAATTTTTCTATGAATAAAATCTAAGAGAG